>JAJOOS010005886.1:0-13150 GCA_029582725.1 Solanum chiquidenum
TTTAACACAGTGATGGATGTTAAGGGTAAGACAAAAGACAATCCAAAAGCTAGAACGGACATAAAGGAATATTGTAGGAGAAAAGAGTTATGGCTGCAAGAATTACAAAATGGTAAAATAGTTAAGCCCAAAGCCAGCTTTTCATTCACATTGGATGAGAAACGTGAAATTATTGAGTGGGTTAAAAATTTGAGGATGCTGGAGGCCTATGCTTCGAATTTAAGAAAGCGGGCAGATATGAATGAAGGAAAATTAATAGGTATGAAAAGTCATGATTGTCATGTGTTCATGGAAACTTTAATTCCTATCGCTTTTAGCCATCTACCTGAAAGGATATGGAAACCAATCACAGAGATAAGTCTTTTTTTAAAATATTTGTGTTCTGGAAAGTTGTTGGAGAGTAGTTTAGACAGGATGGAGGAAAATATTCTTGTTACTACTACTAAGTTGGAGAAGATATTTCCATGTGGTTTCTTTGATGTGATGGAGCATCTTCCAATTCACCTTGTACAAGAGGCCCGCCTCGGAGGTCCGGTTCAAACAAGATGAATGTATCCATTTGAGAGGTATCCATTTGAAATATTCACTAAGTTATATATATTCGCCAAGTCTTTTATATATTAACATATATATATGCAGAAAAATTGGCAGTTCGAAGCAAACGATTAAACAAAGGGGAAGGAACGAAGGATCATTTGTTCAATGTCATATTGGGAGAGAAACTGATGATTTTTATTCTTATTACTTTGGTGATGATGTGTCATGTAGGAGAAACAGGCCCAATCGCAATGATGAAGGTGATATTGATCCTTTATTTCCACCTATATCAATTTTTAATCAAAATGGTCGAGGATCTAAAAAGCGTGGAAATCGAGGCTTCACTGATATGGAAATGCAATCAGCTGTGATACATATTTTTGTTAATTGTCCAGAGATTCAACCATATGTCAAGTACGTGTTAAAAATATGTTATTAAATTACATACTAATGAGTGATCATTAACTAACGAAATACTTGAATGTAAAATGATCTGCTTGTTCGTAAACACGTGGGGTAATGAAGCCATCTATACAGAATTTTCCAAATGGCTGAGGAACTATGTAAGTGTGCAATCACTAAGTATTTAATAATATAGTCATGTTATACTAAATTATATTACTTGAAATAACAATCACGTAGGTTTACGATGAATACTCAAGTGTCCAACATTTGCAATTAGTGAAAGAAGTAACACTTGGACCTGAATCTCAAGTACTGACAATGAATAAGTATTGTGTCAATGGTTTTAAGTTTGAAACTGAAGAACTTTCTAAGAACAAGAAAATAAATAATAGCAGTGTCTACATACAAAGTGATGTTGATGGTACTGGTCAAACTATTGAATATTATGGTGTCATTCAAGAGATTATTGAAGTGAGGTATTCAGGTTGGCCTAAGAACAAGATTGTATTGTTTCGGTGTGAGTGGTTTGACCTATCACATAGAGGCACAGAGGTGGACCATCAACATAATATAATTGAAGTTAAGTACACCCGGAAATACAGAAGTTATGATGCTTTTATTATTGCACAAAATGCTAAAAAAGTGTATTACGCTACATATCCATTGCGTAGAGACAAAGCTGATTGGTGGGTTATTATAAAAAGTAAGCATGTGGGAAGAATTCAAATTGACAATGTCTTAGATGTGGCGTATCAAAATGATGTTGCAATTGTTCAACAACAAGTTGATGTTGAATTGGAAACCACACTACAACATCCTCAACACATATTAGAAGAAGTATATGATGATGAGATACTGAATGTTGAGGAAGAAATATCCGAGAATGAGGAAAATGAATCATTTGATGATGAAGAATGGGACGATAATGAAAATGAAACAACTGAGGAGGAAGAATGGGAAAATAATGGAATTGAAACAAGCGAGGAGAAATAGTGTAGAATGAAAGCTAGCTAGTATATATATGTAAGTGTATTTAGCTAATTTTATTGAATTTATGATTTTTATATATATTATACATGTAAATTTGCATACAGAGGTCATTAGGCGGTGACAGTGATAGACATCGCGAGCATCTTGGAGTTAGCCAGACTAAACAGGCAAAAAAGAAGAAGTTTAGGAGACCCATAGATCCTGAGGATATTGCAGGATCTATTTCTTCTGCGCCAGAGCGCATCAACCATGATACTCATATACTTCTTCCGTTTGGTACGATGGATCCTCGGTAATATTATCCTAATTACCGTCGACCAGTAGGTGCTTCCTCTACTTCACAAGCAGTGCCTTCAGTATGCTACGAAGACCTACCTTTACATGTTATTGGTCGAGGACGACCCTTATCGGCAGGTACTCCATCTCCCACATGTGCATCTCCTCAGTTATCTACCATGAGGATTAGAGATTCTAGTAGTGAGCAGTCAGATGCTATCGCCGGTACGTCTCCATTGACTCAACGTTATGTGCATCCTGATGTATCACCCTCATCTACAGATACACCTAGTGCTACTCCATATGAGATGCTTCCTCTAGTTCCTTGCCAGAAGGACAGACTTGGTAGAGTCATGATTGAGCCGGATGGATCATCGTAAGTTTCTTTTGTTATCTATTTGTTAGTTTATTTTATTTATTTCTTATACTTTAATATATTATTCATAAACTAACATATTTATTATATTTTTTGCAAGTGGCATCAGGCAAAGGATGCTTCCCAGGCTTTAAAAGACTGTGCTAGGAGACTAAATACACATGCTTATCACTCTTGGGGCAAGATCCCAAACAGTATACGCCAGGCGATGTTTAATAACTTTAAGGTATATATTTTTTAGTTAAGTTTAGTGTACTTTACTTTTTTCACTATCGATCTAATTAACGTTATTCAAATTTTTTTATTCAAACTATGTGTACTTGGGAGCCGAGGCACAATCATGTCCTTTCGACCACATTTGAGAGGAAGGCATCTGCCAGACTGTTTGCCTGTCTAAAAAAAGTTTGGGATAGTGTTGAACGTTCGGATTGGATGTTGCCGCATATTTTTGATGATCTGGGTCGGTATTGGAACACAGACAAGTTTAAGGAAATATCAGACTAAGTCAAAAAGGCTAGAGGCAGTCTTAAGGGTGGCTCGTTGCACACCGAAAGTGCAAAGTTTGTTGGAACAATTGCAAGAGAGATGGTAATTAGTTCTAATTCAAACTTTTAAATAAATAATTAGTTGATTCATATATATCGTTATAAATTTCAATTTTTTATTTATAGAAAAAAGAATTAGGACGCACTCCCATTACTACGGAGGTTTTCAAGAAGACTCATGTCACGAAGAAAGAAAATGAGTCGGATCCGGATGTGTGGGTAGAGGAAAGAGTCGAACAAACTTTTGTAAGTTATTAAATATGAATAATATATATTAATCGTGAATATATTTATGATATGTATATATATTGATGTCAATTTTTATATTTAATATGCATAATGAGTTTCAGCATTACGTCGTTGAGAATCTAGATGATTCGGTCGAGATGACACCTGAACTTTACATCCAGATCTAGAAAGAAAAAGTGGTAGAGGGGACACACAAGGGTAGAGTCTATGGTCTAGGCTCTCGAAACAATGTAAGATGACTCCAGTTAGGCTTAGAAGGAATTGGATCGTCAATTCAAGCCGAGGCACTTGACGGTGTTCAGATTGTTGCTATGTCCGATCAAAAAGCTAAACTTATAGCGGCACTGGCATAGTCAGAGCGGAGAAGAGTAGTTGAACAAGAAAGCATGAGCAAGACCGTTCAGTAAATCCAAAAACAAGTGATGAACCTCGCTCGTGGAACTACTACTTCGGCTCCCAAGGAAAGCGACAACTACAGTACTGATAGTGTAGGACCCACTCCCTAGTTTACAACGGTGAACTTTTATGAATTTTTTGTAATTTTGAAACAAATTTTGAAAGACTTTATAAGTCTTTAAATTTTGATTTAGATACTTTCGAATGTTATTTTATGTTTTGTGTAGATTGTTTATAATTGTATGTTTGATTGAGCTGAATAGTATAGATGAATTGAATTAAATTGAATTGCAGGTGGGCAGCAGAAACTGCCTGCTGTCAAAAAAATTGCAGAAAAAGCGACGGACATCATGATTTTGTCCGTCCCTTTTCTGGATTTGCATAATAAGTAATTTCCAAAATAGCGACGGACAGGGTTCTTTTGTCCGTCGCTTTTCTGGGATTTTCAAAAATTGAATTTCTTCAAAATCGACGGAATGCGTCGCCTTTTAGTAATTTTAAAAAAAATAAATTAAAATATAGCGAAGGAGTCTGTCACTTGTTTAAAAAAATTAAAATATAGCCAAAAAGCGACAGACATAATTGCATCGCATTTTCGTCGCTTTTGGCCAAAAAAACGATGCACTGTGACGCTTTTGTCCGTCTCTTTTTGGAGTTTTTTAGTAGTAGGTATTGATAATTGCATTTCCTATGTTATATTGATATTTGACTTTTATTTATTTCATTGGGATTTAGACTTAGCACCGAGAGGACTTTGAGGTGGAGGCTCAAATAGGACAGACCCTAGCTACGTTCCCCCGTAAGATTTTCTTAAATGACCTAGATAGTGGATCCAGTTTAGCAAAAGATAATATGTACATATTTTACCTTGACAAGTAGAATCTCATTATTTCGGTATGAGGGATATACCAAATTCCATGATATAGCTCTCATGGTCTTATTGTCGATTAAAGCTAAGATCTCACATAAATGACTATGTTTCTTCCAAGATTTTTCTTATGTCTCTTATTTTAATTTTTTTGACTATATTTCATGATTTATATGTCATTGTTTCTTTAAGATTTTAAATGTTTAATTATTCGTCATGCATTACATGTTTAAGCTATTTACGACTTCATGTCTATTTTATGCATATTGTCTCATACTTAGTACATTCCATGTACTAATGCATACTTGTGCCTATAATGTCTCATTAATGTAGGATATGACGCTCCTACCCTCACTCTCGTGGTTGTTTGACTCTTCCAGATTCAAGAGTTTGGTGAATCCTCATGTTCCGAGGATCGAGATACATTTACTCGTTCATGTCTTTAATTTGTTTTCTAACTTGTATGTGATGTATGGGTTACGTCTCAATCACTTTTCTTATGATGTATTAGATGACTTATTGAGACTTATGTTAGACTTCCACTTTGTCAAACTCTTTTGAAATATGAAATGCTACTTTTGAAATCTTTAATTCTTTTACCTTGTATGATGTATGCTAAGTGGCTTGTGTAGGGCCTCTCGGGGTTCTATACACCATGTTACACCTAGGGTATACTTTGGGTCGTGATAAACTTGGTATCAGAGTCAGGTTTAGAAAGGTCATAGGATGTCTCATAAGCCACGCCGAGTAGAGTATTGTTCATAAGTGTGAAGTGCACCACATTTATGAATAGGAAGCTATAAGACGACGTATAGGAAATTCCACTTATTTCATCACTCTAATTTCGTGTAGAGTTTAACTCTATATGTCTCTCTCCTAATCCTTATCAGATGCTTTTCATGATATGACCCTCGAAGAGTATACGTTAGGAAGAATATGAATGAGAATGTGGAACGAGAACCTCCTCAAGATCCTCAAGAAACTCCTCAAGTTTCGGCCGACCTTTTGTCCGAACAAGTGACTAATGCGGAATTTCGAGCTGTTTTTCAAATGTTGGCTCAAGCCAATAGGGAGGTTGTGATCCCTGTGAACTCAAATGTTGGTACGACAGCAACTAAAATTGAGGACTTCACTAGAATGAATCTCCCGAAATTTCATGATTCGGAGGTTACAATTAATGAAAAATTCCCCATATAAAGGGTACAATCTAACATGCTTGTAGTTTTATTTGTTTTATTTTTCTTTCTTTGATTGCTATCACAGTTTTGTTATTATAATTCCCCTAAAAAGGGTACAATTGTTTATACAGTAAAATCTCATTAAATTAATATTCAGTTAATTAATAATCTGTCTAAAATAATATTTTCCTCAGGTCCCAACTTGGGCCAATGAAAAAAATTACACTCATTTTGATAAGATAATATATTTTCAGAAGACCCTTATATAAATATATAGTCTCATTAATATTATAAATTAATGATTCTTTAAAAGTACAAATATATCTACGACAATTTAGTGAAATATGATTCTATTTTGGTTTGTTTTTTTTTGTTAAAATATAAATCTAGTTGAAGCTCATCTCTAACTTTTCTTTTTGCATCCAGAAGTTTCGGTGTTGTCTTTTCAAACTATACCATTAAATTGTGAAGAGTTGTAGATGTGATAAGTGCTTCCTTACACGTAGCTGGTTCCAAAAGTATTGTATTATCTCTAACTTTATCATCAATATTATTTTTTCCAATGGTATCCACAATTTGTCCTAAGCTCTAAACCTCTGAACATGATCATTTTCACCCATCCAACATGATATTAACGTCCATTTATTGCGGTAACCGAGATCATTAATCATGACTTCAAGTTCACGAATGACGTTTTCACAAGTGGGTTCATTCAAATTCTCTGAGATTTCATCCCTGAATGAATTTTGCGGTATCGAAACACTCTTTAAATTAATAATATTAATTCATCGATTAAATAATACCTCTACTAAATAATAATATTTCATGGTCCCACCTATATTAATTTAGTGAGATTTTACTGTATTTCTAACTTTATATTATATTTTTCTTAAAAAATTACATTGCTTACCTTCTTAATTCATAAGGTTTGCATATATCCTATTCTCTCCGGACCTCACTTGAAAGATTACGTTGATCAATATTTTATAGTTTAATAATTATTATTTTTCGCTTAGATGAACTTAAGTTTCATGTTCATACGTGGTCTATTTAACTTTTAACTATATATAGATTAGAGGTTAAAGGTTAATTAAAAGTTGACAAGTCTTTTTTTTTTTTGCATAAGCAATTGATTTAGGATGAACTAATTTCACAAAATGTTAGTCATTTTTTTTGTGAAGTAACTTTCTGGATAATATATGAGAAACTAGTTGAAGTGGCTTGTCACTCTTATTGCCCTGAAAATCTTGAATACACTTATGAAATTCTGCTGATGGATCTCACCTTTCTTGCACACAGGAGGTTGTGGTTGAATAGTAGCTTAACTGCTTAATTTATTTATTTTCAATAACTAGAAATATAAATTTGTACAACTTCTCAGGAATCCCAAATTTATTTTTATTATTGTCATTAGTACATATATACGTGCGGCGTGCCTGCTCCCTACTGTAGAGCAAATAAGGATCCTTTATTCCTGTAACAATATAATAAATATATATATTCCCCAAATCAGAATTTCTCTGCAAAACAACTCACAAGAATATTTATAATTCCACCTTTTTTTTTCTTTTTCTCTTCCTTTTTATGGTGGTTTCTTGACTGGTTTTTATTCTATGCCAGCCAATACTGAAGAAAAAATGGATGGATACGTGTTGGAGAGGTACATATAATTGCAAGCTATAACCCAATTTACTAGAAGGACCATTGAGAAAAAGAAAAGGAACAAAACTTATAGGGTGTGTTTGGTATTAAGAAAATATGCTCCACAGAAAATGATTTTCTAGAAAAAGTTTTTTAGAAAATAAGTCGTGTTCTTACTTATTTTTTAGCGTTTGGCAAGTAAGCAATAAATATTATCAAGAACATGCATATGTCATCTAGCTAAACACTATGGAAACGGATGGGGAGTGGTGGAGATTGGGGGATTTAGGTGCGTAGAAAGGAGACACTAAATTTGAAATGGTACTTATGCAACTTGTTTTCTCTACTTTCATTACGAAAGTCATTTTCTTCATTTTCAGGAATTTGTTTTCCTAGATTATATATTTTCCAAATATTTTGATCAACAAACATAGATTATTTTTTTAAAAAAAATAAAAAATATTTTCCTACATACCAAACATACCCTTAGGAGAAAAATCTAATCATTTTTTAAAATCAAAATTGGAGGAAAATCTAATTAAATACTAATTCTTCTATTGCAAATTTGTATCTTACAATAGTATTATTTTTTCCAAATTATTGCACCTATATTTTCTCCTTTTACGGTTAATTATTTTCAACTAACCGACGCATTCGCTATTGTGTCATGATCTTCTTCTTCTTTTTTCCTTTTTCTTTTTTGTAGAATTAGAGTTCATGTTATGTGTTTTTTCTCCTCAAATGTTCATGCATGTTGGGTGTTTGAAAATAATGATTTGATTGAAAATAATAAAATAAGAAATTAAATTTTTTTATTTAAATTGTTCGTTTGGAAATTTTCTGAAATAGTTAATCATAAATTTTTCTTTTCGTCGGGATAGTAAAGTTATTATGCTTATTACTAAAATGCGTTGAAGTTGAAATATAATCAATGTATATCTCTTTTATTAAATGTTGAATTAATCATCAGAAGAAGAATTATGCGAGAAGTGAAATACATTCTGAAAAATTTGAACATCCATCAAAGAGAGCAAATGAAACGCTAGCTTTTGTAAAAAAAATTGATGGTTTGAGAATTAAGTTTCATTCTATACATATCAAATAATGACTACTTCCAAAAAAAACAATCTCAATTATGTCGAACTTTCCCATTTTTGAAATAATTGCTGAATGTCTATGAATATATGATCAAATTTTATTTTGTGATATTTAAATTAGGTCCATTCTAAAAAAAGAAGTCTATGAGAAGACTTGATCAATCTATGATTTATATTTCAATCTTTGGCTTAAAGAAAAATATTCTTCTATATATATTTAGCGGACAAACTTGACGTTCAGAGAATAGTTTTTATATGATTATTAAAGGTTATAATGAAGCAAAAAAAACCTATTCAATCCTTAATTAGATATCATTTAAAATTTAATCATTGAAAATAATGTCGTATTTGATGACCGGAGCAATTTACCTTTCAAAATAAGTTTTTTTATCATGATTTTAGATTTGTCAAATCTCAAAAAACGAACAACAAATATTAAATATGAAACCAACGAGAAAAAATAATATATAGCTTGTGACTTGTCATATGCTCCAATTATTCCACATGTTTTTGCCATGAAAACAATTAATCAAATTATCTAGAGATTATAAATGTATGAGTACATTGAATCAATAAGATTAGTGTCCCCTAATTGGAATTTCCCTCGCACTATAATCATGCCAAAAGAAGAATTGTTTTGTTCCATGTCCTAAACATGTTTATTTATCTTAGAACCCAGTGATTGTCTAAGTCACTTGTTTTCTTAACCTTTATTAGGTTAATTAATTTGGTAAAATAATTTAAATAAGGCGAGACAAAGTATACACATACACATTTAAACGTGCATACCTCAAATTAATTGAAAAATCGTTGAAATAATTGAGATGTATATTTAATATGTTCATATTAATACCAGTATACCATCAAACATATTGGACTGTCCAGACCGATGTAGTTTGTTATGATAACTCTTAAGGGGTTATTTGGTTATTGGTTACTAGACTTATACATATTAGTTACATAGTATTTAGTTATTTCATCTTTTACCTTATATAATGATCTTAGGCATATTTATATGTCTAAGTTGTCAATATTTTCCCACGAATTGATTAGTTTAAAGAATGATCTTTAGTTATTAGCTTGATTTTTTGTTTAACTTGTGATGATTATACACTTACACACATGATTAGTTATTTTCGGAACTTTCGAAGGAATTGGAGTTGAAATGAAGAAAAAAAGGAGCAAAGACATGCAAGAAAATGACTAAGGCAAAAATCAACCGTGCCTAGCGTACTGTTGGGCGCGCCGCGCCAAGGCCTGAAGGACAGAGTCCTATTTGTGGCGTGTTGAGAAGCGCAACCCGCCACTACTGGAACTTCAGAGACCTTTCTCAGGAGTGCTGAGAGGCGCGCCACGCCAAGGTCTAAACGTCATAGTCAAGTTCTCGGCGCGATGGCAGGTGCGACACGCCACCAAAGTTCCTACTTTTTCAAGTTAAAAGGCTTAAAATAGGATTCCTAAGTGCAGTAGGTTTTGACTCCAAGTTATCCTACTATTATAAATAGACCCTTAGGGCTCCATAATTAGGGTTCGACTTTTATTGGGTGTGCAAGAGCAAGTATTCACGCTTGTAATAGGTTTTGATCTTTTAACTCTTCTATTTTCCGAAAATCTCATGAACAATTGTATTTTGTGGTTTTCTAATAGCATGAGTGGCTAAACACCTTAGTTCTGGGGATGTAGCTACGAATGGATTGTTGATTATTAAAGGCTTGTTGAATTAATTCTTGGTTGTCATTATAAGTTGCTTCTATGTTCTTGTTTTAGTATTTTATGATTGATCACCATAAGATAAATATATTGTCTAAACTTGAATCGGGAGAGGAGAGGTTAGATAGACTAGAGAATATAGAGAGCTTGATTGACCCATTAAGTTGAGGTGATTTGTGTTGAGGAATGACGCCCGGACGAACAACTCACTTGGTTACGAAACAGGATGAAATATAAATGCTCACCAGTTAGTTTATTTATCCCCGCTCAATGATGTAGTTAGATAGCTAACTGGGGTAGGCGACTAGAGGTGTGAACCGGACTCATACAATTAACCTTGTAAATGAGTAACTTGACGACTAAAATTAGTTCTAAATCAATAATATAATACATGAGATTCATTACATGATGCAGCCCTGGAATTGTCTTTTACTTGCTTGAAACATCATCTTAAAGTCGTTCACATTTAGTTACGTTTATTTAGTTCATAATTAGTAGTAGTTAGCAATCATCACCATCTCTGAAAAGGTTACTTTTATTTTATTTGTGGAGTTAAGTGTTGTATATAAGTCCCTTGGGGACGATAACTCGTTTCTTTAAGAATCTATATCACTTAAGCGACCACGTACACTTGCGTGTATATTGGGGAGCAACAAGTTTTTGGCGCCGCTGCCGGGGTCTTAGAAATTGATTTATATTCTATCTTCTTAAGTCTACAATTAGATTATTCAGGTATTAATTACTTGATCTTAGCTTGTTTATTACAGACACTTAATTTTCAGGTTTGGCTCGGAAGGGAGAACTTGTCGAACCTTACAACGAACCTGAAAGAGTTTTACGCCAGCGCAGAAAAATGAATCAAGGACATCCAGGAGAATTGGGGTGAGGTGTTCAGGGAAACAATGATGATAATAATCAAGACAACTTGAATAATCAGAGAACGTAAACAACCAAGAGAACCCGAATAACCAAGGAGTACCCCTTGTCGTACCTGCAAGAGCAGTCTGTGATGTGGCAGTCCCACTCACCGCCAACTTGGCATCTAGTGTTAGGAAACCTCCACCAAGGGGTAGATTTGAACTAAAACAGGGCATGGTACAACTCCTCCATTCTAATCGGTAATTCACGGGTCTCCCCCACGAGGATCCTCAAATTCACCTTAGGAACTTTATAGATATTAGTTATACATACATTCCAACTGGAGTCTCATCAAAATATGTGAGGCTGATGTTGTTCCCATACTCATTATTAGGAGTCGCAAGGCGTTGGTTAGATTCTGAGCCACCAAACTCCATCACTACTTGAGATTATCTAGCAAAGAAGTTCTTAAGTCGATTCTTCCCATCTAAGAAACCTGCTAAGCTGAGGAGTGAGATTATAAGCTTTACTCAAATTCAGGGAGAAAACATGTATCAAGCATGGGCTCGCTTCAAACAAATGTTGAATGCTTGCCCACACCACATGCAAACTATTGATGTACTTGCTCACACTTTCTTTAGGAGTCTAGATTATAATGCTCTTTCACTTCTTAATAGTGCAGCAGGTGGACAGGCCCTAGCTAAAACATGTGAAGAGTTGTTCGACTTACTCGATAAACTCTCCGAAGGGAACCAAGGGTATGAAGGGGAAATGCCTAGAACCACAACCCAAAAGACTGCGGGGATCTTATGTGTAGATCAAGCTACTGCCATAAATGCCAAGTTGGATGCAATGCAACATAACATGACCTTACATTTTAAACAGATGGCCCTAAACTAGGCACCGATTAATATGGTACAACATGCATCAAATTGGTGTGGGGTATATGGTAGTGGAACTCATGAAATTGAGCAATGAGAGGCAAACCCAAATTTTGTAAACTATGTGGGTAATGCGCAAAGGGGTGAAGTTCAGCAAAATTATGGTAACCCCTACAACCCTAGTTGGAGGAACCATCCTAACTTCTCATGGGGTGGGAACCAAAACCAAAATCAAGAGCAAGGGGTTAACCAATACCGTTCTCAAGGAGTTGTGCAACAATACAAAAATCATAACCAAGGCGCGAATCCTAGTGCACTAAAATGGGGGATGACCAATAAAGAGCTACTCTGAAAGCTCATGACTGAAATAAGGACCAAACTAAATGCTAGAGTAGATAAGCAGGATGAGAAAATCAGAAACATCCAAATGTCCCAAATGAGTTTAGAGAAACAAGTTGCACAGGTAGCTAATTCTTTGAACTTGCATCCCCAAGGTGGGATGCCCGGTGATACTGAGCCCAACCCAAAGCAATTGCATGCGGTAAGTACTAGAAGTGGGTTACAATTAGATAGGGCTGGCAAGGGCACGGGGACAGAGACTGGGGGACGGTACGAAGGGGGACAGGACGGGACGGGACGGGAGACCAATTGGCCGGGATTTTGGGGGGGCCATGATTGGGGGGACCGGGATTGGGGGGATAAAAATTCGTCCCATCCCGTCCCACTATATATACGGGATGGAACGGGGTTTGGCGGTACGGGACGTGAGATTTTTTATTTTTTTTACATGTTTATTTATTTGTATTGAAATTATATGTTATTGAATAGCATTTTTAGTTTATTTAGCTATCAATAAAAAATTTAGCTAATAAAAAATGCTTAAGTTTTCAAATTTCAAATTTTAAATTTCAAGTTTCAAGTTTTGAGAAGTTCAAATTTGTATTTTAAATATTTTAAAAGAATTTAACTTGAAATAGTGATGTAGTCTTTTGTTTTGATTTAATACAAAAAATAATAAAATATTAGAAGTTACAATTTACAAATATTAGTGGAATTAGTATTTTAAAATTAAAATTAAAATGCAAGACAATAGTTATATAAAAAAAGACTTGAATAAAGCCTTCAAATTTATTCAATAAAATC
>JAJOOS010005888.1:0-19024 GCA_029582725.1 Solanum chiquidenum
CCCATTTAGTAACTATAGGGGCATTTCTGGACCAAAGTATTGACTGCAAGGGCATTTTTGAACCAAAGTATTGACGGTAAGGGCATTTTTGAGCCAAACTATAAACGGAGGGCATTTTTATTCCTTTCACATAGTTTAAGGACATTTTTGACCCTTTTCCCTTATTTTTATCATATTAAACTGAATTTGATTTGTGTATTTTGAATATCTTGGTATTCAATTAAAAACTGCCAAAGCACGATTTGGAGTCGTATAGCTCCAAAGTTTGGTTGGGGCATCTATGATAAATTTTACAAGAAAATGAGTGAAAAAATATATTTGACTATCAAAATAATAATTTTAAAAATTTATTTTTAAAAAATAAAATAAAATTTTAAAATTGATTTTATCACTCCCATCATCTCCAAAGGGTTTAGTTGAATCATAAGTCACTGTAACGAAAAGTTAATCAACGCTTAATTTTTTTTGCTTTGGAATTGGAAGGATTTTATTTATTTAATAGTAGGTTCATCCATACAAAAATGAACTGATCTAAACGATATAGTTTCATTCGCATCTCCTTCAATAACTTTTAAAGTAAAGGAAGGAGATGCTTCAAAAACAAACAACTTGTTCATATGCATATTTGGATCCATAGTCTTCCTTCCATATTCCACTAATATGTCTGCTACTGAGTTAGCCTCCCTCATTATATGATTTATTGTTGATCCTCCCATCAGTAGGAGCATTGACCTGCAATCCGAATAAATGTGTGAGTGTATTGGTTTAGAGTTTTCTAAGGTGTTAAGTAATACTTGAGAGTCGGTCTCCACAAGCAAATGGTTAATGTTTATTTTCTGTGCTAGATTCAAACCATGGAGCAAAGCTAGTAGATCCGCATGATGGGCATTAACGACTTTTACTTTACAAGAAAATCCTACAATCTAACTGCCTAGATGGTCCCTCATAACTCCACCGGGTCCACCCATTTTCGAGTTTTGATCAAAGGAACCGTCAATATTTAGTTTAAGCATTCCTTCAGGCGGCCGGTGCCATGCTACAGGGGTCATAAATCGAGGTAGCTTCTTTGGTTGGGAGTGAACTAAATGGTAGTACTCTATTGCCTGGAACGAGATATTTTGTAGAGTACTGTGCATGCAATCTACTAATGTTTTGATTTTTAAAGAGCTTATTGTTTCTATTCTTCCAGTTATTCCAAAGAATTATCGGGACTAGGCAAGCCGTGGGCACTATTTGCGAGTTTCCTAGCGAAGTGTACTGCTTTGATGAGCATAATTTTTGAATTTCTTTGTGAAAGTTTGGTCCAGTGATGACAATGCCATACTTATTCCATATATGTTTTGCATCTGGACCCTCCATAAAAATATGAGTTACATTTTCTTCTTCATTTGTGCAAGAGTAGCAAGTTTTATATCTTATTATGTTCCTATTATACAAAGCTAAAGCTGTAGAGAGCTTTTCTAAAGTAAACAACCAAAGAAATTTTTTTACTTTGTTTATAGCTAAGGTTTTCCATACCCAGTTGTGGTTGATGTTCTTATTGATACTAGGATTACAAGTTTCAGATAAATAGATATCGTAAGCCTCTTTGGTGCTAAAGTCTCCATCGTTGCTTGTATTCCAATAGTAATTATCACTTTTTCGGGGAGAGGTTTGGATGTAGGTATTTTGGATTGCCTCACTAATTGTTCTAGGAATCTCAAAGGATAATTTTGATAAGTCCCAGTTATTATTAATGATGAGTTGAGATACTGATGCGTTGGAGTCGTTTTTATTTAGAGGGCCTTCGATTACTTTGCGCAAAGAGTACGAGGCTTCAATCCAGTTGTCATCTCATATCTGAATTTTATTTTCATTTCCCACATTCCATGATAGTCCCTTGTGGAATAAGGGAAATGTTTTACTAAGACTTTTCCAAATATATGAGTCGTAGGGATAGTACTTTATCATATTACCTCTTCTCCTCTTATTATATTTGTTTTTTAAAACATTTGCCCATAGATGGTCCGAGTTGTTAAGAAGTCTCCAATTTAGGCTGGCTAGTAGAGCAAAAATTTTTCCGTTTGTTTTTTGAATTCCTAGTCCACCTCTTTAATAGGTGTAGTCACAAGATCCTAATTTGCCAAATGGAGTTTTCTTTTTTCTGATGTTGATCCCCAGAGAAAATTTCTTTGTATTCGATCTATATGCTTACAAGTTTCTTTGGGGAGTAAGTTGCATTGCATGGCATAGGTCGGGATAGATGCGAGGACTGATTTAACTAAAGTAGTCCTTCTTGCTAGAGTTAAGAATCGAGCTTTCCATCCTTTTAATTTGTTGTTCATGTTATCTATAATGTATTGATAATCTGAGCTTTTAGGGTGGTAGCTAGTTATGGGTAACCCATGATATTTTCCCAACCTATTTTTCTGTTGGATGTTCATAATAGTAGAGAGCTCATTTTTATTTTCTGTAGAAACATTTGTTGAGAAGATAATAGAGGACTTATTAAAATTTATTTTTTGCCCTGATTGTGTTGAGAGCATGTTAAATATCTGAATTATCGTGGCCGCATTTTCTTTATCAGCTTTTGTCATAAGAATGATATCATCAGCAAACAGTGGGTGGGAGATAGGTATTCCTACTCTTCCGATCCTAATCGGTTGCCAGTGTTGCTGATGAGTAGCATAATTTATTAATCTTGTTAAAGATTCCATACATATTATGAAAATATAAGGAGATAAATGATCTCCTTGTCTAATGCCCCTAGATGGAAGAAAGCAGTTCGTGGGGTACCATTAACTAGGACTAAGATAGACGAAGTGCTTATGCAAGACATTATGAGATTAATAATATTTTTAGGAAAATTTAGGATGGTAAGAGATTGTTTTACGAACGACCATTCTAATCTGTTGAAAGCTTTTTCTAAATCAATTTTTAGTAGCATTTTCCCAAACTTTCTTTTTGTTTTTTGGAAAGAATGTATGGCTTCTTGGACTATAATTGCATTATCAACCGCTCTTCTTCCGGGTATGAAACTACATTGTTGGGGGCAAATGATTTTATCTAAGTAAGGTCTGATTCTGTTTACTATAATTTTTGTGATGGTTTTATAAATTGTATTACAAAGGCTAATGGGTTTATAATGAGTAATTTGTTCCGGATTTTTTATTTTAGGAATAAGGCAAATGAAAGTTTCGTTTAATTCCGAAGGGACATCGGAAGTTAGAAAAACTTTTTCACAAGTAGTTATGATAGATTCCTCTGTATCTTTCCAATATTTTTGGAAGAACAATGGATGTAAACCATCCGGACCCGGTGATTTAAGAGGTTTGAAGGAGAAAATAACATTTTTTATTTCATTTTTTTCTAGAGGTCTTCCTATTAGATCACTATCTTCCATTGAGAGAGCATTTACGCATAATTTAGGATTTTCAAGGTCACATTTTATTAACTCAGTAGTGTAAATGGTTTTGAAATGATGAACGATAGTATTATTTATAGTTTCAGGGTCGAAAGTCCAATTTCCCACCGAATCATTTAATCCTATAATTCTATTTCTACGCCTCCTATTAGTTGTAGAAATATGGAAGAATTTTGTAGTAGCGTCCCCATCGTTTAGCCATTGAACTCTTGATTTTAACTTCGAAAACTCTTCCTCTCTTTTAAGAATTTCATTGTATTCTTTAATGAGCTTTTCCTCTAGATATATGTGGAAAGGCTTTTTATAGTTTTCGTCCATTCGTTGAAGTCCATTAATCCTTTTCAGGACATCTTTCTTTTGTTTGAAAATGTTCCCAAACGTTTTCTTGTTCCAGATTCTAGTAGCTTTTGTAAAATTTTCCAAGGCATTACTATAGCTTCTATTGTTTTCCCATGCTTTCCTTACTACATTCGAAAAGTGTGGGTGCCTTAACCACATTGACTCGAATCTAAAGATTTTGTTAGGTTTATTAACACTTTTTGTGCAATTCAATAGTACGGGACACGATCTGAGTAAGTACGAGGGAGGTGATGTACCGTAGAGTTCGGAAATAGATTTAACCATTCGTGATTGCTGAGAAATCTATCTAGTCTTTCCATGATTAGAGTTCTTTTGTTTTTATGCTTATTTGACCAAGTGTATTTTTGGCCCGTAAAACCAAGGTCTATCATGTTCATATCATCTAAACAGTTTATGAAAGCAGAACATTTAGTATTGTTAATAGGTCTTCCCCCTAATTTTTCTAGTGCGTTTGTAACTTCATTAAAATCACCACATACCAACCAAGGACCAATTATGCTAGTAGTGATATTTCTCAAGTTTTCCCAAAGTATTTTTCTATGTTTGTATGAATTTTTTGCATAGATTACAGATATATGCTATTTAGGAGAAGATGTTCTTACCTCGATAGTTGCGTGGATCTCCTGTTTTGTTAGCACAAATGGTTCTATTGTGACCTCCGAGCTTTTCCAGAATAGTGCAATTCCACCCGAGTATCCAATCGCTGGAATTTGTATGACATCAGTGAAGCCCAATGCTTGAAGTAGGTTATCATGATCCTCCATTCGCATCTCAGTAAGGGAAAGAATCGTAGGATTATTCCATTCAATTAGGGCACACATATTACTCATAAAGTTTGAGTTATGTGTTCCTCTACAATTCCAAAGTAGCATCTTCATTGTTATACCTTCTTGTGAGTTGGAGCTCCCTCATGGCATCAGCGACATTTCCAGGTTCACATTTGAATCCAGCTTGGTTATGTTCACCCCATCCATTACTTGCTTCCCCTTCAAAGTTGGAATGATTATAACTACATATTTTTGGGGAATCTGTGAGTTGTAGCGCCGTATTGTAATGGATGTTGTCCTCACTGCTTGTGGCATTCTGACTAGGTATTTCTTTTCGGTATTTTAGAGCATGTCCAAAGTCAGTGGGTTCCTCAAGAAGAGGATTGGAGTATGATGATATGGCATGTTTGGTACCTCTTCTCTCATTTGATATGTGGCATGATGGTTCATAGGGGACAATGGCGTTTCCAGTGGCATCTGAGGAACCACTTGGTCCTCTTCGTTGAACATCATGTCTTCGTATTCCTGATTTTGGTTGTGCATGTCCAGTATTTGTTTTAACGAGGAGTTGACAAAGCAACTCAGTTGGTGTATAAGCCTGAGGTGTTGTAAGTTTAGGTTGGAGAGGGTTGTGGGATAATGGAGGATATGATAGAACTCCAGAGTGGTTAGCTCTTGGGTTAGCTCGAGTTGTGTCGACGCTAGTCGTATTAGACTGTTTGTCATCCTTTCCTCTATTATATTTGGTAGAGGAGTGGGGTTCTGGTCGTTTTGATTCAGGTTGAGCATCCCCTCCCACGTCGCATAAGGCGACGTTTGGACTGCATGTGGTAATACTGTTAGCAGATGATGGTTCTGCGTTATATAGTTCGTGTCGAATGGAGTGTATGAATTCGTGAGGTTCTGGAATACAGGATTTCTTGGGATGTAATTTGGGATTTCTTGGAATTGATGGTTCTCTATTGGGTAGGGTGGTTGAGTGTTGATGTTGCTTATCATCAGGTGGTGAAGGAGATGACTGTTTGACATGATGAGTCTCTGGTGGTGGTTGTTTGGTTCAGGAATAAGCGATTGTATTGAGACATTGTTAAAAATCTTTTGGCTAGAATTTGTATGTAGTATTTCCTCTTGGGAGTTGGTTTTAAAGCCTTCATGTAAACTATTCGAAGTGTTTGAACTCATGGTAGGTTGTACTTTGAGATCTCCTTGTACCTTTTTCCTGTTTGATCGACGTGTGATGTTGATGTTCAGAGGAGATGATTGGAAGCTAAATTTTTCGGTTTCGATTAGCTCTTTCTTTGACGTACTTGAAGAGTTATTAAGGTCATTTTGGTTGTGATCTAGTTTCATTTGGATGGAAGGGAAAGTTTCTAGTTCTAGTTGCTCGTGGGCTTTTGTATCATTTAATGAGAACTTGGTAACAAGGTTTTTGTTTTCCCTGACGTGTCCAACTTTGCTTCCGTGAGGTTTGAGGGTGTACTGGTTTGGTTTTTTGAAATGGATTTTCCCCTGTGATTTTTTGTTTTTGTGGGCATACGAAATCTATGTTTTTGGTGTTGTAATTGTGTTCTCGATTGTTTGTTTCAACTATGAAGGTTTGTTTGTTGAATTTATGGTTGCTGCTCATGTGTTCTATTTCATTTAATGGTTCCCTGTCTGGGGCAGATTTTTGTCTTGATCAAAAGTATTATTGTTGTAGGTTTGTTTCCTATATTTTTTTTGGATAAATCACTGTGGTCCATCCCCCATTTTCTTTCACATTTGTACATGTGTCACTAGGATCATTATTCAATTTAGTTTGGTTAGAGGTAGAGGGGATATCAGATACTTTCCTAGGACAAGAGTGAACTAAATGGCCAAGTCTTCCGCAAGATGTACATTGGTGAGAGGTGCAAAGATACAGAGTCTAGCATATCTGCCTCTGGTAGTGTTCTTTGTGACTGTGTCTATTTTTAGGACGGAGCCTACTTCGTAACCTATTTTTTGGAGTATACTAAGATCGTAGAATTCGGTAGGTAGTTCAGGTAGTCTAATCCAAACAGTAGAGTAGTTAATATGAGATTGAGAAGGATTGAATTTAGGTTCCCACTTTCGAACAGAGATGAATTGTGATCCTATGAACCAGGGCCCTTTGTGAAGGTTGCCACAAGGTTTGAAGTCTGTTTTGGAGGTAAATATATCCCATCTTGCTTTATAATCAAAGCAAACCTACAGGGAGCATATAATCGTAGTTTATAAGCTGATGTTATAGGGATAAAGTTAGGGTGATTTTGGTGGTTTTCTTGTTCATCATGGAAACTAATGTTGTCTAGGCTTTGTGTAACATAGTTAATTGTTGGTTCTTCCATATTCGATATCAAGGATTCGAGGAAACTTACTTTTGAGTTCGGATTTGGTGTTAGTTCTTCTTTCTTCTTTTTGGTACTTCGGCTTAGTAAATCAGCTTCCTGCTCACTCATCTCTTGATCATTGTTATCCATTCTTGGATCTTCAAAATGTTAAGCTAAGTTGTTGGCTATTGTTTGTTCTAGCAATGTATCTGTATGGAGAGTTTTTTCACTAACCCAATGGTTCTCATATATGAGGTTTGGATAATAGAGGATATGATAGAACTCCAGACTGGTTAGCTCGAGTTATGTCGACGCTAGTCGTATTAGACTGTTTGTCATCCTTTCCTCTATTATATTTGGTAGAGGAGTGGGGTTCTGGTCGTTCTGATTCAGGTTGAGCATCCCCTCCCACGTCATATTGCAATTGCTAATCAATAAAAGTTGTTTATTTACCCCAAAAAAATCAATTCATTGCTCACAAAAGGCATTATTTTCTTCCTCTAATAATTGTTTGCTTTTGTATAATGAGTAGTATTAATTTCATATTGTGGTGTTATTTTAAAGGCATAATACATATATTGGACCCTAAACTTGACTTCAAATTTCAACTTTGACCTCCAACTTTCATAGTGCACAAACATACACTTTAACTATCCAACCTTTTAATAAATAAGTAGTAGAGCTTAAACTTTATGTGATTTGATTTTAAAAAGAAAAAGAGTCACTAATTCTTAGAGAATGATGATGATCTTCATTTTTTCTGGTGAGGTTGCTAAAGAAATTGACTCTTTTGTTGAAGAAATTGGATTCTAATATAACCCAACAAAGTTTTGCAGATTTTTTTCGAAAAGTTGTGGTGATGTTGGGTGATGGAAGGTGGAGAAGTTACAAGAAGAGAAGAGTGAGGAAGAAGAGAAGAGCAAAAATATTTTCCAAGAAAAAAAAAGAGTCTCACGCGCATAAAATTAGTGTAACACACGTGCTATGTTGAGTCAGCGAAAAGTGTCAAAATAACATAGCGAAACTCTACATGAGGTGTCTAAAATGAACACCGCCTAGTTGAGGTGTCTAAGTAAAAGTTGATGCCAAATTTAAGGGGCTACCGATGAGTTTGGCCTACTATATATGTTTGCCAAAATTATGCCGAGCATCTATCGCAAAATAATATTTTTATTTTTTGGTGGGGATAATATTACGCTTTACTCTTTCAAGTCCCTAATCATAAAATTATACTGAGCATATTGTTATTTTTTACATAAATATATTTTTTAACTTGGTTTCAACTTTGGGTGTGGACAAATAAACATTTAAACTTATATAAAACTTAACAAGTAGTGACATGTATTCTATTCTATGTGGCATAATACATGTAGGACGTCATGTAGGACACAAATTGTCATGTATGATGTCACATAAAACGAATATATATCTATTTTGTCCAATTTTATACAAATCTAAATTTTTACTTGTGCACACCCAAAATTAGAGAGTATAAATATTATAAGATCAAGTTATAAAATATATTTATATATTATGCTTTAAAAAAATATAACTATAGAAATGGTGTTTAATCTAAAATGGAAATTAAGAGATTTTTTATGAACAATATTGAATACGTACGTATTGTTTGTACTCATTTGATTTACTCCACTTGGTATTCATATTGCTTTCATTTAAACTGGTCTCAAATCAAAAAGTTTTTTTAAAAAAACGTAATTTTAATATAATAGAGGTAAGTTACATATTAGACTGATTCATTAAAATAATTATATTCGCTAGTCAATTATATAAAATTATTATTCATAATTCCAAACTCTAATGCAACATACCATTCATTTAGAGACGATATTACTAGAAATAGTGTGTAAAAATGGAGAGTAAACGGTCAAAAATATATTTAAAATTATTCTAAACTATTGAATTTTATATTTGACCTTTTAGATATATGAGTTTTCTAATTAAACTATTATCAAATGTTTTTCGAAACATACTTCAAATATTAGTCGTTCACTTTTTCAACCTAACAATGGTGCAAGTACAGAAAGTGAACAAGTTGAGATGCTCTTCGATAAATATATGGTGATAGTTCAGATAAAAAATTCATACACATAAAACTAAAAATACAGATAAAAATATATTAAATGTATTTTTGACGATTGACTTGGAAAAAAACCCAGATTTCAACTCTTGATAAACCATTTTCTTGAGGTCTCTTTGAAAATGGTTTGTTAGTGAACTCAAGTTCATAGCCCAAATTTTGAGAAAAGACATAAAGTAACACCTGAAATTGTCTCGAATTTTTAAAAAGACACCTTAATTATGCAAGCGTCCTATTACCCCACAAAAGTATTAAATATCTTTGTAAATAGACCATTTTGATCAATTTTCTCCCTATGTTTGTGAACACGCTGATGACAACGCGTGAATGCATCACTTTACTTCCAAAAACCAATTATAAAGCGACCCGTTTCAGTTATTTTGTCCATTAATTAATTAATTCATTTTTAAATGCACCATCTTCCCCAAAATTTCAAGAGAGCCTTTGGTTGAAGGTTTTAACAGAAAAAAACAGCACTCTCCCTCTGGTGAAATCAGCTCAAAAAGATAAGAATTCGATTTAATTTTCAATCCAAAAAATTAATTTGAAGTCATTTGATAACAAAGTTGGAGAAGCAGTAATAGGAGAAGAAGAATCAGTTGGGTAGCTATGGTGACAGTGAAAAGTTGTTCCATGGAGGGAGAAAGGGAAAGAGCCGCCTTTGTTGTATATTGCAGGAGCAATAGATAGAGATTTCTGAGTCAAATTAATCGATCTAAGGAGTAAATTTGTGAAATGGTTTGATGAATTTGAGTTAGAATTTTGTGGGTTGAGGAATTTGAGTTAGAATTTTGTGGGTTGTTGATTAAAAATTGGAACTTTGAAGGAGAATTTTGTGGGTTTTTCTATTTTTAAGTAATATCAAAATTTTTTATTTTTGAAACGATTCAGATAAGTTAATCTACTTTTTAAAATTAAATTTATTAATTAAAAGGGGTGAGAATCACACACTTGTTCATAGATGAGAAAATGGTTCAAAATGCTCTGTTTATAAAGGTATTTAGTACTTTTGTAGGGTAATAGGACATCCGCATAGTTAATGTGTCTTTTTGAAAATTCGAAACAATTTCAGATGTCACTTTATGTCTTTTCTTCCCAAATTTTATGTGTCCCTTTGACTAGATTTATACATCAAATGATACCAATGAATTACATGTTTGACCAAATTCCCTTTGACTATATTAATTATGTTTTGAAAATTTAAATTAGGACTATTATTAATTTATATAACTATGAGGTGATAAAGACAATATTAGGAGAAAAATATCTTTTAATTTGTTAAAATGAACAATAAAAAATAACAATTTATTTATAATAAAATCTGACTAAAATAGAATAGAGGGGATATGCCTAAATAAAAGTATATTTTCAGAAAAGAACTCAAAATAATTTTGTTAGTAATTATTATGCTTTTACTAAAAAAAATTCACTACACATAAGGTAAATGGGTGATTAGGGAATGTACACATGAGCAAATAACTTAATTAGTTGGAAAGAAATATACCAAAATTTAACATTTTTTCTATATTTGATTGGAAGCTGAAGAAAGAAATAACTTAACATTATTTCTATATATGTCATAGATACTTGAAGTAGATAACAAGGTAACAAACTTTATGTTTATTCCTATTTTGCTTCAATGTCATCCCTATATATAGGTATATTCACTTGCATCAACTTAAAAAATCAGAGCAACAATTCTTAAAGAAATTAAAATGGCTTCTTTTTTTACTTCATACTTTCTTCCTTTAGTACTTGTTGCAAACATTTTCAATTTTCAAACCTCTTTATGTGACACTAGTGCAGACGAGGCATTGATAGCAGGTATATGTAGACAAGTACAGGATCCTCCGTTTTGCTTAACCACTTTTAGACAAATTTTAGCTCATCCATATGTTCCTGAAGAAGTAACACGAGCTGCTATCGCTCAATCATTACAAAATGCTAACAACAACCATGCTTTCATAGAGGCAGCTAAAGCAGCCGCAAAAGACAAAGAGACCCAAGACTTGTATGCTATTTGTGACAGCAGTTATGGATTGTTGATAATCGTTCTCCAAGATGCTGCCAAATCATTAGCTAACAAGGATTATAATGGCTTGGAAAATGACCTTTCAAAGTGTCCCAAATTTGTCAGTGATTGTCAGAATGCACTTGGTAGCAAGACAACGCCTGAAATGTTAGATAAAAGTAGGAAACAATTCGATCATATAATAATGTCAAAAGTTGCTGAAGGCCTCATTAAGAAATAGGTAGTTTATATGATTGTTATAAATTAATTTGTCTTTCTTGAAAGTTAAGTAGTAGCTAATAAAGAGGAGATTGGTATTTTAATTCTTATTTCTCAAGTGTCTTATTATATTATGTCTATGCTTATCATTTCGTTTTGAGTTTTGAGATATTTTTTCAGCCTACTTGTTAGATTTTTTTTCTTCTCTAGTATCTTTTTATGATCAGAAAAGGGTTAAAAATTCCCTTAACGTATTATAAATGGCTAAATAATTCTCTCCTTCCACCTATTGGATAAAAAATGTTCTTTCATTCACCTATTTGGATAAAAAATTCCCTTAAATTAAATTTAAGCTTCATTTATTTTAACAGAAGCTGATGTGGTATAAATTAATTTTGTAATTAAATATATAACATTATTTTTATTGATCCACATGTAATTAATTAGACCATAATTCATTATCCACTAACCCAAACCCATCTCAAAGTCCCAACACTTCTTCATCTTCCTTTCCAATTCATCCAGCATTAAAGAATTATCATCTGAATTTTTTTGTGAAATTAAGAGCGATTTATTGGAGATTGGAGATAACTTTAAATCGTGTCTATCTTTATTTTCTTAAAACAATACTGTTTTAGAGATTTCCAAGTTAGCTTCTAATTTCTTATAGTTTAATGATGAGTTAAATGATCGTGAAAATCGTGAAGATGAAAATGGAGATGACCATTATGATGATGATGAAGAGGAAATTGTGTTTATTATAAAATGGAAATAAGAGATTTTTTATGAACAATATTGCTAAATATGTACATATTGTTTGTACTCATTTGATTTACTCCTCTTGATATTCATATTGGTTCTTTAAAACGGGTCTCAAATGAATTTTTTTTAATTTTTTTTTAAAAAGTACTTTTAATATAATAGAGGTAAGTTATATATTAGACTGATCCATCAAAATAATTATATTCGCTAGTCAATTATATAAAATTATTGTTCATATTTCCAAACCCTAACGCAACACACCATCCATTTAAAGGTGATATTACTAGGAATTATGTGTAAAAATGGAGAGTAAACAGTCAAAAATACATTTAAAATATTCTAAATTTTTGAATTTTATAGTTGACCTTTTAGATATATGAGTTTTCTAATTAAATTTTTATCAAATATTTTTCGAAACATAATTCAAATATTAGTTGTTCACTTTCTCAACCTAACAATGATGCATGTACAAAAAGTGAACAAGTTGAAATGTCATTTGATTAAATATAAGGTGATAGTTTAGGTAGAAAACTCATACACATGAAACTAAAAATATGGATAAAAATATTTTAAATGTGTTTTTGACGATTGACTCTCAAAAAAAAAAAAAACAGATTTCAACTCTTGATAAACCATTTTCTTGAAGGTCTCTTTGAAAATGGTTTGCTAGTGCACTCAAGTTCATAGCCCAAATTTTATGTCCCTTTGACTAGATTTATACATCAAATGATACCAATGAATTACATGTTTGACCAAATTCTGTGTCCCTTTGACTAGATTAAATATGTTTTGAAAATTTAAGTTGGACTATTATTAATTTATATAGCTATTAAGTGATAAAGATAATATTGGGAGAAAAATATCTTTTAATTTGCTAAAATGAATAGTAAAAGTAATAATTTATTTATAATAAAATCCAACAAAAATAGTATAGAGGGGATATAGCTAAAATAAAAGTATATTTTTGGAAAAGAACTCAAAATAATTTTGTTAGTAATTATTATGCTTTTACTAAATCTGTTTCGCACACATAAGGTGAATGGTAATAAGGGAATGTACAAATGAGGAAATAACTTAATTAGTTAAGAAGAAATATACCAAAATTTATAAATATGATTGGGAGCTTAAGAAGAATATAACTTAACATTATTTCTATATATGTCAAAGATACTTGAAGTAGATAATAAGGTAAGAAAATTTATGTTTATTCTTATTTTGCTTCAATGGCATCCCTATATATAGGTATATATTCACTTGCATTCGCTTCAAGAATCAGAGTAACAACTATTGAAGAAATTAAAATGGCCTCTCTTTTTACTTCATACTTTCTTCCTTTAGTACTTGTTGCAAACATTTTCAACTTTCAAACCTCTTTATGTGACATCAGTGCAGACGAGGCATTAATAGCAGGTATATGTAGACAAGTACAAGATCCTCCGTTTTGCTTAACCACTTTCAGACAAATTTTAGCCCATCCATATGTTCCTGAAGAAGTAACACGAGCTGCTATTGCACAATCATTACAAAATGGTAACAACAACCATGCTTTCATAGTGGCCGCTAAAGCAGCCGCAAAAGACAAAGAGACACAAAACTTGTATGCTATTTGTGACGTAGGTTATGGATTGATGATAACCATTCTCCAAGATGCTGCTCAATCATTAGCTAACAAGAATTATATTGCCTTGGAAAATGACCTTTCAAAGTGTCCCAGATTTGTGAGTGATTGTCAGAATGCACTTGGTAGCAAGACGACACCTGAAATGTTAGATAGAAGTAGGAAACAATTCGATCTACTAATAATGTCAAACGTTGCTGAAGGCCTCATTAAGAAATAGGTAATTTATATGATTGTTAAAAATCAATTTATCTTTCTTAAAAGTTAAATAGTAGCTAATAAAGATGAGATTGATACTTCAATAAATTATTCTTATTTCTCAAGTGATTTATTATATTATGTCATTTTCATATGAGCATGTATGTTAGAACGATCAATGGTCAACAATCAACCGTCAATATGTAGGGTAGATATAATATTGATTGTATGAAAACTTGGGACTTCTATGTACGCAAGATTAATTGAAGCTTGTTTCATTTATCTTCATGACTTATTCAACTTGACCTCATGATCATATAAATCTAAGAGGATGATATTTGTATTAATACATCATATTTCTTAATGAAATGAAATTACATAAACAAGATTATGTATGTTTCATGATCCATATAGAGCTAGTCCGCTTGATCATGTTAAAACACCAAGGTAATCGGTGCTTATTTTTTGTTAAGTTTAATCGAACTCCAACGAGACTCCATATAATTAGACTCATTATCATGTGTATAAACTCCAAATTTGAAATAATGTTGGTCTCCACCTCTTCCTGATGCTTCATGCTTGAGAATTTCATTAATATAAACTTTTAATTTACTTGCCCCATCATGATTGAATCACATTTACTCTATACCATTTATTATAAATATTTGTTTCAATAACTTTCTTTTATAGTAATAGAGGTTTCCATCATAAACTCTTAACATTAAAATTGTGGCTAATGGTGATCCTCCAAATATTTGCAGTATTGACATACCAGATGAACCACTTGGGACATAGAAATTTCCCTCAAATTGTCAAATACCATATGAATAATCATTCCCCCTATATAATATCATTAATAATAAATCAATCAAACAATAATCATGACTAAAATATTAGATACTTTCACTATAAGAAAACATGTAATAGCTATGGAATTTATCGATAATTTCTACATAATCCGTGTTATAAAGCTCTTAAGTAACTGATTTTTCTCATAATCCATCACTAATCCGTAGGTAAATTGGATTAACATGGGATTTAATTTCTCCTAGCTAATCGAATTTTCTTGTTATCCGTCGCTAATTCGTAGCTAAATTGAATTACCATATATATTTTTTTGTTTAGCTACAAAATACTGTCTATTGATAATTTCTTGTTTTCTTGTAGTGTTCGCGAGTGTGCGTGTTTATGTGTGTGTGTGTTAGTAATGGACAATGGCTTATGAGCATGGGATTGATGTGAGAGTTGTAGTAAACTGATTACTAGCCATTATTAAAAAATAAACTTAGTTATATTAACCCTATGAAGGGATTTTTCAATGAATAAATTATATGAGAATTATAGTAAGTGATTTGTCACGCCCCGAGCCTACACCCTGGGCGGGACTGGCACTCGAGAACCATTGCTGGCCCCAAGTGAACCCTTGGCCTGACTTACTTACTCAGTGGAAGACTTAAACATCAAAAATACCTCAATAAGGAACTTATGAAATACTTAAATGTCTTTAAAAGAAATCTTCGAACTAGCCAATATGGCTATTCAAGTCTCATAGCAAAACAACTTAAATACAAAGTTAAAGGACTTATAACTAAACTAACTGTTTGACTGCCTATGAAGCCTGTAAAACAAAAAGGGATGTCAGGACAAGACCCCCGATCATCCTAACAACTAGAGAACTAAAACAAAAGATAAAAATGAGTCCTCCAGATAAAAATGAGGCTCACCAACTGACTCTGAGTGCTCAACTGGATCAACGAGGCGTTGGATGATGATCTTGGCTACTTATGTCTGCATCCTAACAACGATGCAGACCAACTGGCGTCAGTACATTGAATGTACGAGTATGCGAAGGGAATACTAAAACATAACGTAAGCTTGAAAATAATCTAAAAGGAACACTTACCTTGGCTTTACTCAACTCATGAATAACTTAACTCAATATAAAGCAACAATACACATGCAATATATGGAAAGCTTTTAAAACAGTAGAAAGTAACTCAGTTTGTTAAAGAAATGCAATAACAATTCAGCTTTCTCATATAATAAAGTAATATAATACTGTGGAGTTTCTCTAACCGACAATCACCACTATAAGTCTAAGTGATGATACACCATCTTGCCCACGCTGCCAGAACTGTCCTATACTTTTGTCGTCATATAGAACGCCTTAACTAAGTAGATCCACTAGTCTATGCTAAAAAGCACTAAGGAATCATCTAAAAAGTATGATCATTTACTACCCATGATGGATACATGGTTTATGGTGACTTGAGTTATTATGAACTCGCATCCCCATATCGGTGCTCAATACTACTCCCAAAATGTACTTAGCTCATGTGTTTTTAAAACAAAACTCTTTCTTTGATTTGAGATAATTACTCAAAACTTAGCTTAAAAGCTCTGTTGGAAATTGGTGTTCCCTTTCTTACTCAAATGTGAAAACCTTTACTCTTTTGAGAATACTTAGTTCCCGTATATTCTTTGAAAAAATGAACTTTTACTCTTACTCTTTACTCAACTCAAAGCTTAAGTCTTAAAACAAAGTTAAAACGTTTGTAAAAGACTTTTGAAAAACTCTTATGAACTCTCTTGACTTGATTCTTAACTTCTTGACTTGACTCTTAACTTTCCTTGAATTGAATTATGAATTCAAGGTTCATGATCTCATGTTTATGTAATATTTCATGATGTTTAGACGTACCTTAGATTGTCGGAATCAACTAGGAAACATAGGTACGATGCTAAGGAACTAGTACGGAAAGAAGGGGGAAATGGGAAGAACTGGCGTCCCTGGAGCTCTGAGAGGCGTGGGACGCCAGCCTTAAAACTTCAGAGGGGGACTTGGGGTGCTCTGGCTGGCGCGGCGCCCCATAGGTCAAACATCAGAGCCCCAGGCCCCTGCCCAGGTACACTCCGACTTTTCTTCTTCGTTTTTCAACTCTAAACCTCCTATTTCGACTTAGTTCTTTCTCCAAACACTTAGGAACATTTAATTCATCAATATATGCAAGATCCAATTCAAATTCACACCTAATCACATGAATCAACCTCAGGAAACTTCAACAACAAGAGCCCACAAGATTTCAAACGAATTTACATCAAGAACTCATACGATTTGCTTTCAAAACATTATAACTTCGCTGAATTGAATCATGATTGGAGCGTGGGTGAACTAACCCAACGCTATGTGATCTGACATACCTCGTAGTATTGAATCCTTGGCGAAATCGACAACCAAACTTTAACGTTCTTGACTAATCTTGACTTTTCTTCTTCTTTCTCCTCTTTTCTCTTTTCTCCAAGCCCTAGCGTGAACTTCCAATTTTCTAAACTGATCTATTTCTGATTAGACCCCAAATAAACTCCTAGCAACGAATTAAATTAATTGGGTAAGGAAAAGACTAAAACACCCTTCCAAAATCCGGTTTAGACTTTCCTTACCTGAACATCTCAACTTCAAATGGTCATATTTCACTCATACAAACTCGGCAGCGTTGGAAAGATAATTCCAAGATCTTTCCTAGATATCTGGAAGCACACCTAACTCATCCTGAGCTAGGAGTTATGGTTGTTTGAAATTGACCAAAAACTCAAACTTAACATAACTTAACAAATTTCCAGATTTTCATCCTTTCCTAAAATGATTATTTCCAATTCTAACTCTTTTTAGCTCTTTCAAAAGGTGAGGTGTTACAATTAGTTATGCGTGATTTGTTGGAAAGAAAATCAATTTTACGCTAATATTCCATATTAAGCGCAACAAACAAGTTTTATAATGTATCACAATTAATGTATTCGGATTAAACTTATGTATCCGGATGACTGATATTTTAAGGGATTTTTGTAAAATAAAAAAGAGTATGGATAAGATGTAATTTAGGTCTTACACTATGGGATTTATGTAGGTTATTTTTTTTAATCAAAGACCCATTGGATCATATTTTATTAAAGTAAAACATGCAATATAGATTGTGAGTTAGCCCAAATCGCTTAAGCCCACTTCAGAAAACAACTAAGAAAGTAAAATATCTAAAAGTAATAAACAAAAGAAATTTTATTCTCAAGATCATAGCCCAAATTCCATGTGTCCCTTTGACTAGATTTATAGGTCATATATGATACCAATGAATTATATATTTGGTCAAATTTCATGTTAAAAACTTAAGTTTGACTATTATTATTTTATACAACTATAAGTGATAAAACCCAAGTAAAATAGAATAAATGGAATATGCCTAAGATAAAAGTATTTTTTGAAGAAAAAAACTTAAAATACTTTTGTCAGTAATTATTATGCTTTTACTAAATCTGTTTCACTGTTGACTACACATAAGGTGAATGGGTGTGGAAATGTACAAATGAGGAAATAACTTAATTAGTTAAGAAGAAATATACCAAAATTTATAAATATGATTGGGAGCTTAAGAAGAATATAACTTAACATTATTTCTATATATGTCAAAGATACTTGAAGTAGATAATAAGGTAAGAAAATTTATGTTTATTCTTATTTTGCTTCAATGGCATCCCTATATATAGGTATATATTCACTTGCATTCGCTTCAAGAATCAGAGTAACAACTATTGAAGAAATTAAAATGGCCTCTCTTTTTACTTCATACTTTCTTCCTTTAGTACTTGTTGCAAACATTTTCAACTTTCAAACCTCTTTATGTGACATCAGTGCAGACGAGGCATTAATAGCAGGTATATGTAGACAAGTACAAGATCCTCCGTTTTGCTTAACCACTTTCAGACAAATTTTAGCCCATCCATATGTTCCTGAAGAAGTAACACGAGCTGCTATTGCACAATCATTACAAAATGGTAACAACAACCATGCTTTCATAGTGGCCGCTAAAGCAGCCGCAAAAGACAAAGAGACACAAAACTTGTATGCTATTTGTGACGTAGGTTATGGATTGATGATAACCATTCTCCAAGATGCTGCTCAATCATTAGCTAACAAGAATTATATTGCCTTGGAAAATGACCTTTCAAAGTGTCCCAGATTTGTGAGTGATTGTCAGAATGCACTTGGTAGCAAGACGACACCTGAAATGTTAGATAGAAGTAGGAAACAATTCGATCTACTAATAATGTCAAACGTTGCTGAAGGCCTCATTAAGAAATAGGTAATTTATATGATTGTTAAAAATCAATTTATCTTTCTTAAAAGTTAAATAGTAGCTAATAAAGATGAGATTGATACTTCAATAAATTATTCTTATTTCTCAAGTGATTTATTATATTATGTC
>JAJOOS010005890.1:0-14044 GCA_029582725.1 Solanum chiquidenum
TAATGTGATACTTGGCTTTGAATAGGGTTATGGGGTTCTATTCTTTGCATTGCACTAGTATTGCTTGGGTTGTCTACATGTTGGGATGATACTATGTTGGTTTGGACTATGATGCTTACTTTGTGTGCATATTGGATTTACTTGGTAAAAAACATGTTTTGAAGAAAATGTCCTTTAATGCATGTTTCAATGGTTTTTATGCATAGTGCCATACTTAGTACGTTTGTTGTACTAACCCATATTTTCTCCCTTTTCCCCCAAACATTTAGGTTCGGGCCGTTGAGGATTCAAGCTTACTTCTCAAGACACTTGGAGTTGCTTCCCCAAGTTGGTGAGTCCTCAAGTCCGAGGACAAGACCCCATGATCTAGCTTTTACGTTTAGTTTTTTGTTTATGTTGAAAGACATTGTTGTACTTTCCTATTTCAAGACTTCTTATTGATGTAAGGGCTAAGTCCCACTTTCGATACTTCTATGTCTAGATGGTACATTGTGATGAAGTTAGATTCTATTTTTCATATATGAAGTGAAGTTGAACTTCCAAAGTAAAAGTTTTAAATTTTCCGTGATTTTATTCTATGATACATGTTATGATGAATGCTAAGGGCTTGTATAAGACCTCTTCGAGGTCGAATACGCCGGTAACGACTAGGGGGTGCTCTCAGATCGTTACACAATGTTACATCTCACTTCAGAAGAGATCTACGACATTCGCTGCACTAAGGTATATATTACGCCTAATCAAAATAAAATACAATATAAATACCTATTGTTAACTAATATTTTCTCATCCATAAAAATTCAAACGCCTCCCCCAGAAACAAATGTTGTCTCTTGCAAATGTGACAAGACAATTAATTGGGAAGAGATTCACCATTCAAGTAAAAAATTCAATTGCTAAAACTATGGATTGAACTCAAGGAAAATTAATTATCTTGTCATATGCGGAAAAAGAAAACATCATCACTGCACCATCATCACCTGCTCCAATGAACACAGGAGGAAGCAACAAAAGAAAGATAAAAAATCATGTCGCAAACAAAAAAAGAAAAGGAAGAGGCCACTCCCCATCACATGCATGTTCTAGAGGTGAAAACTCCCCCTCCAAAACACTATAACAAGGTATATAAACTTACCATTTTACCTTTTTAGAACTGCTACTTCCTACATTCAAACTTCAACTAACTACTGTATTTTAATTTTTTTATGACTGAAAAGATATGCCGCCTACATTTTGCAATATGATTGGAGCCATTTTTTGTCACTACAACAAGCATAACCATAACGAATCGCTTTCCTTTTGCCTATGTAAATAAAATGTACATACCTATGTTATAAAACTTGGCTCCAACACCTAATATATAATTTTGATTGTGTCACAGTTGTTATGTACTTAATATGCAATCTTCATACATGTGCCTCACTTGAAATGTTGGGCCCGTACTGGAACGGGCCATCCGCTTCTAGTTTATAAATATAATAAAGTTTAGTATTGAAAAAATAAAATACTAGACATGCATGCAGAAAAAATTGAATATATATATATATATTATTTTATTATTTATTATTATTACTATCTATTATTAACTTAAATTGTCACGACCTAAGGATGCACCCTAGATGTAACATGTCAATGGAACCCTAAAGGACTCAATACAAGCCATTTATTATTATTCATATGATTCTATCACTTCATGCATTATCATTTCTTCAAAAAATAAATATATTTTTTCAATTACACGACTGAATTTTGATAAAAAGGCACGATGACTTCCCGGGGGTAACATCCTAATACTACTCTCGCCCAAGCACACTTAACTTTGAAGTTTAGATGTGATCTAATGCGTTAGTGCTACTATGATCACATCCATCATTCATAGCACCCTAAATTCTATTTAACACCTCCTTTCTCCGAACACTCTAGCCTGCCCCCACCGACCTAGCCTCTACGCACTAACGCATAACGTCGCCTGTCAAGCCCATCCTTTGCACCACCATCACTTACCCTAACGACGTCACAATCCAAATGTCGTTTCTGAAAAGAAAAAAAAATTATTACACGACCGAATTTCGACAAAAAGGAAGAATACAACACGAGGACTTCCTGGGGGTCACCCATATGAGTTCTACTCTTGCCAAGCATGCTTAACTTTGGAGTTCAGATGGGATCCAGTTCGTTGGTGCTAATATGATCGCATCCATCATTCATAGCACTCTAAATTCTATTAAACCCCTCCTTCCTCCCAACGCCCTATCCTTCCCCCCACCGAGCTAGCCTCTACGCACCGACGCATGACATCACCCGTCACGCCCATCCTCAACCCCTGCATCACTTGTCCTAACGACGTCCCAATCCAAATGTCGTTTCTAAAAAAAATAGTTTTTCAATTACACGACTAAATTTTGACAAAATGGAGGGATGCAACATGAGGACTTCCAAAAGGGTCACCCATCTTAGAACTATGCTCGCCCATGCACGCTTAACATCGGAGTCCTGATGGAATCCATTGCGTTAGTGCTGGTAGAATCACATCCATAATTAATAGCACTCTAAATTCTATTAAACACCTCCTTCCTCCCAACATCCTAGCCTGCCCCCACCTACCTAGCCTCGACGCACCGACGCATGACGCCGCCTGTCAAGCCGATCCTCAACGTCGCCATCACCTATCCTAACGAGTCTCAATCCAAATGTCGTTTCTGCAAAAATACTAATATATATTTTCAATTACACGAATGATTTTTTGATAAAAAAGAGGGATGCAACATGAGGACTTCCCAGGGGGTCACCCATCCTAGTAATACTCTCGCCAAAGAATTCTAAACTTCGGAGTTCTGATGTAATCCGGTGCGTTAGTGTTGGTATGATCGCATACATAATTCATAGCACTCTAAATTCTATTAAACACCTCCTTCCTCCCAATGCCCTAGCCTGCCCCCCACAGACCTAGCCTCCACGCACCGACACATGATGCCGCTTGTCAAGCCTATCCTTTGCGCCGCCATCACCTGTCCTAACGATGTTTCAATCCAAATGTCATTTCTTGAAAAAATAAACAAATATATTTTTCCAATTACACGACTGAATTTTGACAAAGAGGAGGGATGCAACACGAGGACTTACTGGGGGGTCAACCGTCCTAGTACTACTCTCGCCTAAGTACGATTTACATGGGAGTTCTGATGGGATCCAGAGCATTAGTGCTGGTATGATCACATCCATCATTCGTAGCACTCTAAATTCTATTAAACACCTCATTCATGCCAACACCCTAGTTTGCCCCTCACCGACCTCGCCTTCATTCACCGACATATGACGCCTCCTGTCACGCCCATCCTCAGCACACCCATAACCTGTCCTAACGACGTCTCAATCCAAATGTCATTTCTACAAAAATAAATAAATATATTTTGTCAATTATTGGAACAAATTTCGACAAAAAAGAGAGATACAATGACTTCCGAGAGGGTCACCCATCGTAGTACTACTCTCGCTCAAGCACGCTTAACTTTAATGTTCTGATGGGATCAGGTGAGGTAGTGTTGGTATGACCGCATCCATTATTCATAACACTTTAAATTCTATTAAACACCTCCTTTCTCCCAACGCCCTAGCCTTCTTCTGTTGACCTAGCATCTATGCACTAACGCATATTGTCACGACCCAGGGGTACCCCTAGATGTAACACGACGTACTCAACCCCAAAGGGGTCTTATACAAGACCTTAGCATAATCATAAACATAGGTAATAGAAATAATGCATAATTTAAACTTTTACAATCGAAGTCTTTTTCATTTATCTCAAAAATAGGAGTCTAAACATTATCTCAATGAACCATCTACTACAAAAGAATTTAAATAAGTGCATAGCCTTTTACAATAAAGTCTCTAAGTAGAACTTATGAAAGGAAACTAGAAAGAATAGTTCTTGTCCTCGAACCATGAGGACTCACCAAGGCAAGGAGAGAATCAATCCAAGCCTTCAACCAAAGAGAAGCAACCTTAACGATCGGGACCTACACTTATAGAAAAAGGTAGAGAATATGGGTTAGAAAAAAAATGTACTAAGTATGGAAACCATGCATAAAAATCCTTAAAACATGCATAAAAGGGACATTTAGTTCAAATCATGCATTTATCAAGTTTAAAAGCCATCATGCATATTTCTGAAGAAACGTAAGTCAAACCATATCATAAGCAAACCAAAGCTATACTTTTTCAATGCATAGGTAAGATCCTATAATCCTACCTAATACTAAGTACCACATTAGATCACCAACATCATACATATCCTACCTTGACCTCATCATTAGCCAACATTCATAGATAAGGAAGTATTCATATTCATATCATATAGCAAGTAGACTCATTCTTAACAACAATACATATCATACATGCATAATTCGTAAGTCTTCATAGCATAAGAAAACCTTACCACAACCACTCTTAAAGCCTACTTGTGCAATGCATAAATGGTGACCCATACCCCCACTCATACTAAGTAGTACCTCTTAAGAAGTTGTAGTTATTTTTCATGTCCTTGTCATATTCATATTCTTATCATATAGGGAAATGTATCCTTAACCGACATAGACCATGTGAGCTACATGGAATCCGGTGTCTTTATCGCCACATCAAAAAGAGGTGTCCTACTTGCCTAAGATAGAACTAACATATTATCTTTTAGGTGGATCCACTAGCTAAAGACCTATGTGGGCACATAGTTATGGGATAGGGAGATTGCTACTAGAAACCTGGACTACTAACGTGGAGGTTTCCATCTCATGAGATAATTATTTTAGGAACCCTGACTGCTAGCATGAAGGAACCCATCTCATACTCATATCCACTCGGTGCTCAGCATAATTCCCTTTAAATTCATATTAAGTATTTACTTAAGTTAATGTTCATGAAAGAATGCACTAGGCACTCAAACCAACATAGCATCATAATAACTCATAGATTCATTAGGTGAGAATGTCCTTTCAACCTTAGAATCATCAACATGTGATTACACCTTTCACATCATATTCATAGTGTGTTCATGAGAATTGCCTTTAATTCAACACAACAATACTATCATAGTCATAAACATTTCATACATAGTCATGTGTAAGGGTATGGGGAGAATGATCTTGCAACCACACCATAAATACAAAATAGTCATAGCATCTTCACTATCTAAGTGAATCATAGACTCATACACAATTCTCATCAACATGTACAAACCCACATAATGTGCCCTCCAAGGCCATGAATCAAACTCAACCCAAACATCTAGAATTTCTACATTTGATAGGGAAATATAATGATTCAATAACTCAATCAACATAAACATACCACATCATGAATTTACAATTTAGTAATATGGGGGATTCAGGGGTTCTTGGGGGGATTTTATGATAAATCAACAATTCAACCATAATCCACCATAATCAACCATAGTCAACCATAAATCAACTATTGAAAACATTTTGAAAGAGAACCCGTGACTTAGATTGAAACCCTAGGTTTTTGGGGAAATTGAAAGCTTGAAATTTAGTTTTGAAGGGACTCTATGGGTGGAAACAACGCATAGATGAAAATCCACCATACCTTGCTTAAAAATCTCCAAGATATTTGAGGAAGAACCTTCAATTCGTCCAAACCCTAGCTTCAATCTACTCTTCTTCTTCTTTGAGTTTTAGAGAGAGAAATATTGTAAGGAAGATGAACTCTTGGGTTTTCTTTTTTATTCTTTAAAAGTGACTTAATTGTGGGAAATTTGAGTCTAAAAAGCTTATATACTTGTTAGGAAAATAATATAATAGTGAGGGTTCAATTTTGGAAGACTAACTAAAGACCTTAAGACTTGGACTTAAAATCTTCCTAAGTACAGTTTTAGCTCACCTAATGCACCTCTTAGGTTGCCAGGGGAACTAGGTGACTCACCTAATGGACCCTTGGCTCGCCTAAAATTATAGAATGCTCCATCACTTTGGGCGATGCACCAAGTGGGTTGGCGAGCCCCGACCTAGCTCGCCTAAATTTCCAATAGCTAGGCCAAGAGAAGGCTTCCCGCTAGGCGAGGGAGGTCCATTTGGCTGATCGCCAATGGCCTTGGGTAATGATACTGCCCCATCACCGAATGGTCCTCAGGAAAAAATCATTTTCCTTCACCTTTCTTAAGTAGTTTAGGCCCTTGCCCTCCTCATAGAATCTTACCCCATTCATTTTTAGCTCTAGTTAAGTTTAAACATTTCCGGAGTGTTACAAATAAAGCCGCCTCGCAAGCCCATCCTTTGCGCCACCATTACCTATCCTAACGAGGTCTCAATCCAAATGTCGTTTCTGCAAAAAAATAAATATATTTTTTCAATTACACGACTGAATTTCGACAAAAAGAAGGGATGCAACTCGAAGACTTCCAAGGGGTTACCCATTCTAGTACTACTCTCACCCAAGCACGCTTAACTTTGGAATTCTGATGGGATCCGGTTGTCACACCCCAACCCTAGGTGAGGCAGATAGGTACCATATGAACACATACCTTACAAGTGACCTATGATGAGAAAGTAAACTACTATGCAGATATATTTACTGATGAGAAGCTTCATATACAACACATGTTGACTAGCTGAATCGATACATGTGACAAGTGAAACTATGAATACAGATGATAGCTTTACAATGTCTACAAAGCCTCTACTGGAATCCATGACTGTACCACTATCAAAATACGTATAGTAAATACTCGGCAAAGCCCCAAATCAACCTGGAGCTCACAAATAACTGCTGAGTATCTACTAGTTGAGTACCTAAACCTGCAACATGAAATGAAGCATCCCCAATAAGGGACGTCAGTACGAAAGAATGTACTGAATATGTAAGGAATAATACAACCATATGTAAAATGAGAGCTCAAGTGAAACCAAATACCAATATATAAAGATTAGAGACCACCTCTGCTTATACTTGTGGAATCGTGTATGTTACATTCTTTTCTTTACTTTTCTGTGCATTATAATATTTATAAGGCAGATGATACAAATGACCAACTGATCAGTGGTAGAAGAGGATGACCCATGCTAGGCATTTAAACCCCTGGGATGATGTCCTCAAAATTCCACAAATTGGGATCGGCCCATGCTAGGTTTTCGCCCCTGAGCTACCACCCTTCTATACCAATTGGGATCGACCCATGCTAGGTATTTTCCCCTAGGATGCCGCCCATAATTATACACATGCTTCACTTAGATTATTTTATCTTTGAGATTGTTGTTTTGATGTTCATAACTCTTTTGTGATTGTTCTTTTGATGATCATAACTCTTTTGAGATTGTTGTTTAGGTGGTCATAATCATTGTTGAGATTTAGAACTATGGACCAGTAGTAGAAGCCATATAAATATGGACTTACGATAATAACAATGATATGGGAAGCAAATGTGACATGAACGTGTAATACTTAGGAGCTTATATGACTCAGTAAGCATTTTGACATCTCAAATTAAAGCACATATCAAGTGAAGACTGTTAACATTCAGCCAAGAGATTTGAACTCTATATGATAGCCAAATACTCACTAACTAATATCAAATACAAGGTATACATGAACATGGAACCAAGGGATAACGTGGAACCAAAGGGAGAACGTGGGCAGATTCAACTTAAGGACAAATACATATTCCAAGTAAGTACATATAAAATGTACAATAGAGAAGGTAGGGATTTTGTGAGTTAACATTATAGTCTAACACAATGGTAGTAATAACCAATAAAGGGAACATATGAACATGTGAAAAGATGACATATATGATGGAACAAACAAATGAAGCAAGTTGGAAAGATATGGGCAGATCGTATTCCAACATATAAACATATGTACCATGTGTAATCTAGGATCATTTTGATTTGTATAAGGGGAATACGTGCCAAGGGTACTTTGAAGATGAAACAAGTTTAAACCTTGTATGCTAATACTTGGCAGAGTAAGCACGTACATTTAGTAATAAGCTCATATTAGAGTACTCACTTTGATGCTCTAGGGAGTAGGAACTGCAACTATGGATCAGTCACTACCAAGGGAACTTATAAAGCTTAGTTTGTAATACAAGTGTTGGATTCATGCCAAAGAAATAGGAAATTGAATAGCCTTACATACCTCAATTCCCAATTCGTATAGCTTACGAAGTGTCAACCTGTCCTTTAACGTCAAAGTCTTCATCTACAACAACCAATCATTAAGGCTAATATTAGCATCTTACCAACCAACTCGGGATATTTCAACTCATCAAAATAGTAGGGCAGTCAGCCCATAATCCTTCTAATTGATTGTTTTCTTTCACAAATTCTGTCTGTTATAGTTATTTACACGAAACAACCTTCCCATGGAATGGGCAGTGAGCTTACCCAAACTTTAATCTAATGGTGCATCACCATAGCTTATAAATTGGCCCCCCTATAGCTTTCCGCAATCATTATCTAAGTACATCCTGAACCTCCCATAAACAAATCAATACAATAGTAGTCCTCAACACTCAAAAATAATCAAAAGACTTGAATTTATGGTTTTCAATCACCATCCCACGAGTTGCAATAAACAAGTAAGTCTAGAATTCTCAAATAAACAAATAATTAGAGGTTGTGGCAGCGCCCTTACCTTGGCCATCTAAATCTGTTATTCTCCTTCAATTACTATTTTTGTACCCTTCTCTTAATCTTTGGAAGAGAGTGGCAGAACCTTGGCTGCGAACACATATAGCTATCTCTAGTTCACTCCCCTTGAAGAAATGTTCAATATACTTGAAACAATAGAGGAGAGGAGGTGATCTTGTGGCTGCTTTGGAAGAAACAAGATGAAAAATAGTTAGAACCCTAGTGGGAATATTGGGTGGCTGTTTCATCTTGAGAGAGAAATATATGTACTTGAGAGCTTAAAATTTGGATAAAAGGAAAATGAGATATTTGTATCAGATTTTTGGCCTTAATAGGTTCTCTTTTGCCACCTTTCTTGTACTTCATTTGCAGCCAGCATGTGTCTTTAATTTAGGCCACACATTTAAGTAGGTGATGCACCTACTTTTCCATTCAAATTATTTCTTGTGGGCTTGGAAAGATTGGGCCTTGACTGTCCATTTTCCCCTTATTCTTCTATTCAACTTAGGCCAGATTAATGCAAGTAGGTGTAGTGTACTTGGCCCAACAACATAGTCGAAAGAGTCTTCGTAGGTGATGCACCTACTTGGTCCTTTGGCTAATCAATAAGTCAAAGTAGGTGATGCACCTACTGGTCGCCTACTAGCTTAGTTAAGTCAAGCAAGCACCTCAATATTTTATTCCATTTCTAGACCTTAATACCTTTAACTTAACTTAAACCTTATATACACTATGTCACTTTAAACTTTAGACTCAAATACCAGCTTATGATCTCAAGTTTAAATACTTCCATCGACGTCAACTTAATCGGGTCCATCAGTATCTACAGACAGTTCACTTTAAACCGATTCTATTGTCACTAGTCGCATAGGAAACCGAGTCCATAACTATACCACAAGGCAATTTATAAGCATCATATAAATAGAACTAATACACGTAGAATACGGGGTGTTACACCGGTGCGTTAGTGCTGGTATGATCGCATACATCATTCATAGCACTCTAAATTCTATTAAACACCTTTTTCCTCCCAACGCCCTAGTCTTCCCCCCACAGACCTAGCCTACACGCACCGACGTATGACGCTGCATGTCACACCCATCCTTAGCGCCCCCATCACCTATCCTAACAACGTCTCAATCCAAATGTCATTTCTGGAAAAAATATATAATATATAATATATATTTTTTCAATTATACGACCGAATTTTGACAAAAAAGAGGGATGCAACACGAGGACTTCCCAGGGGGTCACCCATCCTAATATTACTCTCACCCAAGCATGCTTATGTTTGGAATATTGATGGGATCCGCTCATTAGTGCTGGTATGATCACATCCATCATTCATAACACTGTAAATTCTATTAAACACTTCCTTCCTCCCAACGCCCTCACCTGCCCACCACCATCCTAGCCTTTACACACCGACTCATGACGCCGCCTGTCAGCCCCATCCTCAGCGCCCCCATCATCTGTCCTAACGACGTCCCAATCTAAGTATGGTTTTGGTAAAAATAAATAAGTAAATTTTTTCAATTACACAACCAAATTTTGATAAAAAGGTGGGATGCAACACGAGAACTCCCAAAGGGGTCACCCATCTTAGTACTATTCTCGCCCAAGCACGCTTAACTTCAGAGTTCTAATGGGATTCAGTGTGTTAGTGCTGGTATGATCGTATCCACCATTCATAGCACTCTAAATTCTATTAAAGACCTTCTTCCTCTCAACGCCCTAGCATGTCCCCCACCGACCTAGCCTCCACGCACCGACGCATGATGCAGCCTGTCACGCCCATCCTCATCTACCCAATCACCTGTCCTAACGAAGTCTCAATCCAAATGTCATTTCTGCGAAAAATAATAATATATTTTTTCAATTACACGACCGAATTTCGATAAAAAAGAAGAGGGATGGAACACGGGTACTTCCCAAGGGCCTACATATCCTAGGACTACTCTTGACCAAGCACGCTTAACATCGGAGTTCTGATGGGATCCGAAGCGTTAGTGCTGGTTTGATCGCATCCATCATTCATAGAACTCTAAATTCTATTAAGCACCTCATTCCTCCCAACACACTAGCCTGCCCCCACCGACATAGCCTCCACGCACTAACACAAGACGCTGCTTGTCACGCCCATCCTGAGCGCCCCCATCACCTGTCAAAACGACATCTCAATCCAAATGTCATTTCTGTAAAAAAAAAAAATCAATTACACGACCAAATTTTAACAAAAAAGAGGGATGGGACACGAGGACTTCCCAAGGGGTTACCCATCCTACTACTACTCTCGCCCAAGCACGCTTAACTTCTGAGTTCTGATGGAATCCGGTACCTTATTGTTGGTATGATCGCTTCCATCATTCATAGCACTCCAAATTCTATTAAACACCTCCTTCCTCCCAATGCCCTATCATGTCCCCCCACCGACCTAGTCTCCACGCACTGACGCATGACGTTACTTGTCGCGCCTATTCTCAGCGCCCCCATCACCTGTTCTAATGACGTCTCAATCCAATGTCGTTTCTGCAAAAAAATTAAGTTTTTTTTCATTACATGACTGAATTTCGACAAAAAAGATGGATGCAACATGAGGGATTCCCAGGGGGTTACCCATCCTAGTACTACTCATGCCCAAGCACGCTTAACTTCAGAATTCCGATGGGATTCGGTGCGTTAGTGCTGGTATGATCGCATCCATCATTCATAGCACTCTAAATTCTATTAAATGCCTCCTTCCTCCCAATGCTCTAACCTGCCCCAGACCGACCTAGCCTCTACGCACCGATGCATGACGCCACCTATCGTGACAACGTCTCAATCTAAATGTCGTTTCTACCAAAAAAAAAAAAATTCAATTACATGACCGAATTTCAAAAAAAAAGAGTGGTTCAACACAAGGACTTCCCAAGGGGTCACCCATCCTAGTACTACTCTCGCCCAAGAACGCTTAACTTCAAAGTGATCCAGTGCGTTAGTGCTGGTATGATCACATCCAATATTCATAGCACTTTAAATTCTGCTACATACCTCCTTCCTCCCAACGCCCTAGCCTGCCACCCAACAATGAGTTGGAGTCGAACCCATAGGGAGTGGTACGTGTTCAAATTCAACTATTAAGTACAAACATGGTCTAATTAGTTATAGGAATAGAAATTGTCAGAAATAACAAGTAAACAAGTCAAAGTGGATGACACGAATGTCAGATGGGGTGGTTTGGTTTGCAATTATCAACTACAAGTCTACAACACAAATGAAACACAAGAAAATAACAATATAGAGAGTAATTCTTGGGATGTAATCGATTATAGGCCAAATTTCACTATATGATAATTGAAACTACTAATAGATAGCTAAATATCAGTGGGTAGGCTGGACTATGATTGAAATATTTTTCTCTCAAACAACTATCACGTTTCAAGTGATTTCTTTCGAACATCAACAAGCTTAGCAAATAAGATCAGCCCACCACCTTAATACATCCTCTCTCTCTCTCGAGCAAGATGGGTAGGATTGGATTTAGGATTCACTCTTTCGAGCTGAACCCATATCAACCCAATATCTACAAACTATTAATCAAAAGCTTTGGTTCCAAAACCTCTCTCAAGCAAGCTAAGAACTCAAAATTAGAATTGCATTTGTAATGACATTCAATAGATTAAAACATGGCTCATGATTAAACCCACTTTAACAAAGCATTTAAATCAGTAATTAACAATACCCATAAGCTAATTTAGCCCATAATCACATAATCACACCCCAAGAATTGGAGTTTTAGGTAAACATCATAAAAAAGTAAAAATAATTACCAACTAGATTAGCCATTAGATGGGTAATAGTCTCCAACCCTTTACCATGTTTCAAAAATTGGTGAAATTCAAAAACCCAAATCCAAATTTATGTGAAATCGACTTGAAAGCTTAAAAATTCTACAAGAACAATGCATTTTAGTTCTGGTAAGAGTTTTTCAATATTTTTCTCAATACCTTCTCTCTCTTTGAAAGATCAATTTATACTGATTCAAAAGTTGGCTTTTTGGGGCAAATCGGCGATAAAGTCGGGCTTCACCGATTGATCGGCGATTCGCTAATCTCCTCTGTCTATCACCTTCCTATTTTGAGTATTCAGCTAATATGCCCTATAACCTTAGGTGGTCGAAGTCAGGAATGCCAAAAGCTTCGGTGATGCGCCCTTTGCTCCTTTGGATCGCCAATATGCCTGCACCTCCATTGAGAGTCCTGTAACTTTGGGCGATCAAGGTTGCCTTCGCGGAATCATTCGGCGATTCGCCGACTACTCACTTCTATCGCCAAGTTGGTTCTTTCTTAGGGCTGGCATAATGGAACTTTAGGCAAGCTGAAGACACGGGGCTGGCATATCGGAGTCATTCGGCGGTTCGCTGAGTGGTCTTGGCGATCACTAGTATCGCTTTTTCTCCACTTCTTCAGCTTGTTTTGCTCTTTTTTGCCTGGTAGTGTCCTTGCATGTTTCCTTGACTCATATACCTGAAAATCAATGCTTTAACATCATTTTATAGCACAAATTAGGCATTTGAGGACACTAAAACTATCAAAACAAAGCCCTAAATAGGTCCAAATCTCGGACTCATCAACACCCCAACTTAAACTTTTGCTTGTTCTTAAGTAAACCTCAAGATCAGTAGTTCAATAAGGCATAAGACTCAACATGAATGCACACAAAAGGTTCAAACTTCACACCCAATGCTCAATTGTGCACTCAAAGATTCAAATTGTGACTCACCATTATTAAGGATACTCATCAAGTTAACAATACTTGCCTCAAATGAAAGTTCAAGCTCAACAAAGGTACTCAAATACCCTCGCAACAAAGATGATTCCACATTCACATAAAATTCTTCAACAATTTAAAGTCCCGAAATCACATACAACTCTCACACTAAAAAAGATGAACACATGCATGGCTTCACCCATAGGCTTGCCTTTATTTTCTAATTAACATTTGTTTCAGCTCACTAAAGATCATAAAGGTCATTACAAGGCTTGTAACGGGGCTGAGTATAAAGCTATGATCACTTAGGCATAATGGCTTCTACCTTCATGAAGTATGGCCTGAAAATCACTCTTTTTTCTTCTATTTAACATTCGAACACGCTCAAACTCCATCCTATTATTCAACTTCATAAGAACCACCTGATACCCCATTTCTTTTGTAACTCCCCTCAAAATGAAGTAGGATAAAGTAGAGCATCACATGGGTTTTTATGCATTTATAACTTGTTAAAATAATGAGGAATAGCAAGTCAGTTTTAAAGAGTTTGGAAGTCAAACGTCAAGGGACGACCAAGACGTTCGGAAACTAGTCTTTTACGTGTTGGTTTGTTCTAGTATGTTGTTCATGTTTTTATGTGTTGTTTGGAGTCTAAA
>JAJOOS010005891.1:0-40356 GCA_029582725.1 Solanum chiquidenum
CTCTTCATCTTCTCTTTGTACAAGGCTGAACTTTCATAAGCTTTTAGGCGAAACTCATCAAGCATATTCAAGTCATTCATTCTTTGATTAGATGCGGCTTCCCAATCCAAAATTAGCTTCTTCATCGCCCACAAAGCCTTATGCTCTAGCTCTACCGGTAAATGGAAAGACTTCCCATATACAAGTTGGTAAGGAGACATACATATGAGAGTCTTGTATGCAGTGCGATAGGCCCATAGAGCATCATCAAGCTTCCTTGACCAATCCGTTCTGTTAGCATTCACAGTCTTTGCCAAAATCTATTTGATCTCTCTGTCAGACACTTCAACTTGCCCACTAGTCCCAGAAGAATTTCTTCACATCATGCATAAACTTTTTCTTTTGGTGAAAAGACAAATCCGGGGGGACAATATCGCTTGCCAAATAATTAGCAAAGTCTGTGAACCAAGGAATCAGATCATGAGAAGCAGCCAATACCTGTTCATCTGGAAAAGCATAATTAATTTCAGCCCTATCACCAAGCTTTAGCATAGCCTCTTCCTCTAATCTGGACAAGTGATCGGCAACTTGATTTTCGGTTCCCTTTCTATCTTTTACCACAAAATCAAACTCTGGCAGCAACAATACCCATCTAATCAACCTCAGTTTTGCATCCTTCTTCGCCATCAAATACCTCAATGCAGAATGGTCAGTATGCACTATGACCTTAGTACTAAGCAAGTAGGATCGAAATTTCTTGAATGCGAAAACTACCGCAAGAAATTCTTCTTCAGTCACAGTATAATTCCTCTGGGCCACATTTAGAGCTTTGCTAGCATAGTAAATAGGGTGAATGATTTTCTCTCTCCTCTGTCCTAATACTACCCCAAGCACCACTCCACTCGCATCGCACATTATCTCAAACGGTTTTCCCCTATCGGGTGAAATAATGATAGGTGCAGTAACCAACTTCTCCTTTAACTCTCCAAATGCTCTCAGAAAAGAATCATCAAAATCAAACTTACACTCCTTTTCGAGCAGTTTGCACAATGGATGTACAATTTTAGAGAAGTCCTTGATGAACCTCCTATAGAAACCTGCATGCCCAAGAAAACTTCTAACACCTTTTACAGAGATAGGTGGTGGAAGTTTTTCTATTACTTCTACTTTTGCTCTATCAACCTCAATGCCCTTCTCAAAAATTCGATGACCTTGAACTATCCCTTCTTTCACCATAAAGTGACACTTCTCCCAATTCAGGACCAGATTGCAATCTTCACACCTTTTAAGTGCCTCAACCAAATGATTCAGACATCGATCAAAAGAGTCACCTACCACAGAGAAATCATCCATAAATACCTCAATAGTGTCCTCCACCATATCAGAGAATATCGACATCATACAGCGCTGGAGGTCGCTGGAGAATTGCACAACCTAAATGGCATCCGTTTGAAAGCAAAAGTCCCATAAGGGCAAGTGAAGGTAGTCTTCTCTTGGTCTTCCGGAGCTATAGAAATTTGATTGTAGGCCGAATACCCATCAAGAAAACAATACCAACCCTTGCATGCAAGTCTATCCAACATATGGTCCATGAATGGCATATGAGAGTGGTCATTCTCTATCCACGCATTCAATTTCTGGTAATCCATGCAGACTGTCCATCCGGTCACAGGCAACATTGGAACAAGCTCATTTCTCTCATTTGGAACCACAGTAATACCACCCTTTTTAGGCACACACTGCACAGGACACACCCAACTACTATCTGCAATGGGATAAATAACTCCGGCATCCAACCACTTGATGATCTCTTTTTTAACTACCTCTTGCATAGGTGGGTTTAATCTTATCTGGTTCTCGATACTAGGCTTGTGATCTGGCATGAGTTGTATTTTGTGAGAACAAATACTGGGAGGAATCCCAATAATATCCGCAATAGTCCACACAATAGCTCGCTTGAACCTCTTTAACACAGTCACCAAGCACTTTACTTGTCTTGCATTTAAATCTTCCGCAATGATGACCGGCAAAGTATTATCTCTACCCAAGAATACATACCTAAAATATGGTGGTAGAGCCTTAAGCTCCAATTTCAGTTCCTCCACAATAGATAGTCTCGAAGGTGGGGACTCACAATTCTTCATGTCTAACTCATACTTCTTTTGTTTCGACCAATATTCACACCTATCGAGTGCAGCTACCAACTCATCATATTCTTCAATACCATCACTATCGAAATTCATCATAATTGTTGCTAGTGCCTCGACACCTAATCGCTCTTCAATTTGCACTTCTGGTCCACTCTCAACTCTGTAAGTTATAGCAGATACCGTTTGGAGCTCACCACTCTTCTTCATGGACCTACAAAAATTGAAAGTTGCTTTTTCATTGTTCATTCTGAACTTTATCTGCCCCTTCTCCATATCAACCAACGCTCCCAAGGATTATGGGAACCTCAAAATCAACCTCACTGTCAAGAATCACAAAATCCGCCGGATAGATGAACGACTCCACTTTCACTAGCACATCATGGAGTACACCAATGGGCCTTTTCACGGTTCGATCGGCCATAAGTAACCGCATCGTAGTAGGCTTTAGATCACCTAGACCCAACTTCTTATAAATAGACAGTGGCATAAGGTTGATGCTAGTACCAAGATCACACTATGCCTTAACAAAGTGTAACAACCCTATAGTACATGGGATTGTGAAAGCACCAGGATCTTTCTTTTTATGCACAAGAGACCGTGTAGCAATAGCGCTACAATGTTGCATTCTACTATTATCATCTTCAAAACTCATATACCTTTTCTTTGTTACCATATATTTCATAAACTTTGCATACCCAGGCATTTGCTCCAAAGCTTCTATCAACGACACGTTGATAGAAAGTTGCTTCAACATAGTAATAAACCTACGATATTTACCATCTTCAGTCTTCTTCACTAACCTCCGTGGAAAAGGTGGTGGAGGTCTAGGTATGGGGACCACTTTCTGAGATATCTCCGCTTCTTTCTCAGTCACATTTTTAGACTCCTCTCTAACCTCTACCACATCATCTTCTTTTCTAATCTCAACATCTACCACAAATGGTATAGGTGGATTAATGGTTTGCTTACCCCCTCAAGTAGTAACTGACATACAATGACCATTATTCTTTAGATTTTGGATGGTGTTGCTAGGAAGAGTGCCAGGTTGACGTGGGCTTACTGTAGTAGACAACTGAGTCATCTGTTGCTCTAGATGCTTTATTGACACTGCATGGGCATCAACCTTTTGACCAATACCAGACAAGTCGTTTCTCATCTCCTTCACTTTCTTATCAATTGCATCAAACCTTCTAATCATCTTCTGCATCATATTTTCAATACGCGCCATATTGCCTCCAGCTTCTCTAGTACCAAATTCTCGATTTTGAGGAGGAACATAAGGTCCAACCCGATCGTTTCTGTTGCCATAGTTGTTTCGGGTGTAGTTGTTGTCGCAATTGAAGTTTCCATCCCTGACATGTTGACCCTCTCGGTTGTAATTTCCATAGTTCTGACCTTTGTTTCCTTGACTTTGGCGCTAATTGTCCGTGTTGGATCCTTGGGCGTTTGGTTGGAAACCCCCTGTCTGATCATTCACCGCATAAGCATCCTCTTCATAGTAACATTTTTCAATTGGTGGTGGGGTTCTAGTCAAGAAGTTCACAACATTTACCTCTTCCACACTTACACTCACATGCTTCAATACCAACCCCAACTCGGTCCTCATTTGAGCTATTTTCTCACGAATCTCATCCGCAGACTGGTTGTTTGTAGTATGAATGGCAAATCTCTACCACACATTCAGCTCGAGAGAGTGAATGGACTAAAGCGAAGGTTGTGCTAAATTGTTGCTTATTAGTGCTGGAGAGAAACCGATTTGATTCGGGGTAAGTTGTTCGAGAGAAAATTTACCCCCAGAAAAGTCTAGCTTAATTACCAATTTACAGCGATTTACTATCAATAGCATTTACCCGGTTGTTTAATTTAGCCCATAATCCTATCACATCCCAAGAATCCCGTCTCCATATTTGTATTTCTATATTTTTGCTACTTTTATTTGATAATTGACTACAAACCACCCTTTGATAATTGACACTTGTGTCACCCTTTAATTTGAAATGTTTTTCTTCGTATATGTCTTTAGCTATATTTGACTTGAACGAAGTTCTTGCTTTCCTATTAATTCTTGATTATAAACCGCTCCCTTGGGAATCGACCCCAACTCACTAGTTGGGTTATATTATTATCGAATGATCGTTGATACTTAGTATTGGATGAAATGTTATTGATACATCAGATCAAAATGGCTGCTCACTTTTGTGTGACATTCGTAACTCTTGTTTTGTTTATATTTGGGCTTTGAGCTAAAAATTGTGTTTTTACACTACTTTTGTAGGTGCTTGAGCTTGTGGCTCCTTGCTTTTAATTGTAAATTATTTTTGACCCTTCCAAAAATTTTATCCACCTCTTGTATGTGTTGAATGTGGTTGTTCTCTTGCAAATTTGAATACCGGTTTTGATCAATACCGATGACTCGAATAGTGCTCATAATTGAATAAAATTGAATTTGCGGCTATGACGAGACCAATTGAAGTCGCATAGATAATATGTGAACTCTTTGCATCTCATTGTAACTAGCCAAGTATCGAATTGAGTCTCTTGTGATGAACATTGCACATTAGCAAAAGTATGAAGTCTTGTTTGACATTGGAGTGAATGCCTTGTGTGATGAGCTTACCGTGAACCATGAGTGATAACACCTAGAATTTACCCTGTTGGTCCGTTTGACTACGTGATGCAAATTTGTTGAGATGATCTTAGGTAACTTTAAAGAGTGTGACCCAATTTGACATTATACCTCTTTTGTGGCTTACCTTGTGAGTGTGTGAACCTCTTTTAAGCACCCTTTGAGCCTTAACCTTTTCTTGGAAGAAACTTGATAACATTGCTACCTTTTATTGACCCATTACCCATAATCCTCATGATTTGTGGTTTGTTTGAATAGCCAACTTAGGCCAAAAGCCCAAGTTCGGGGTGCGGTGAAAAGAGAAGGTAAATCAAGAAAATGTAAAGAAGTCCCTTTTTCCCATGTTTTGAGAAAAAAATGGAACCCCACCATATAAAAAAAAGAAGAAAAGATTGAAAAAGAAAAAGAAAGAAAAAGTTGTGGAATAAAGTTGTGAAAATACAAAGAAAATGGGGTTTCCAACGGTCCATGGAAAATGAATGAGAGGTGACTTTTGAGCTTGAATGAAAAATTATGAAGAGAAGGAAATAAGGTGTTGTTCACATAACATTTCATGAGGATTTCAGCCTATAAGCCTAAATGACCATACCTTTACACTCAATCCCATTACAAGCCTTGAAAGGACCTTTTTGATCTTGAATAAGGAGAAGCAAAAGTCTATTGGAAAATAAGGGCAAATCTATGGGTGAAATCATGCATTATGTTTATCTTTGTGAGTGTGAGTGTTGATCTTGATTCCAAAACTTTAAATGTTTGAACCATTGAGTGAATATGAAATCATTCTTTGTGTGAGGGCATTTGAATACCTTTGTTGAGCTTGAACTTGCATTTGAAGCAAGTATAGTGAGCTTGAGACTCTTTGGTAATGGTGAGTCACAACTTGAATCTTTGAGTGCACAATTGATCCTTGCACGAGTAAGTTGAGTCTTTTTGTGTGCATTCATGATTGAGTCTTGTGTAGCACTATTTGAGACATCCTTTTTGAACTGCTGAACTTGAGTTTTACTTGAGGACGAGCAAAAGTTTAAGTTGGGAGTGTTGATGAGTCCACAATTTTGACTATTTTAGGGCTTTATTTTGATAGATTTTGTGTCATCAAATGCATATTTTTTTTCAATAACTGATGAAAAGCCTTGAGTTTCAGGTATTTGGAGTTAGAGGTAAAGAATGGACACTATTGGGCAAAAAGGAACAAGCCAGCTGAAAAGATGAAGAAAAGACAGTTTGAGGATCGCCTAAACCATTAGGCGAGTCGTCGAATGGATATGGTCTCGCCTACTGTTCCAGTGTGCCAATCTCTGAAGGAGAAAATCAAGTCAGTGAGATAAAGGAGTAGTCGGCGAGTCTCCGAATGATTCCGCGATGCAGTACTCCATCGCCCAAAGTTACAGAACCTGAATTGGATGAAGGCCAATGTAGAAAGGCGATGAACCAGAACAAAGGGTGGATCGCCGAGTGGATCGGCGATCCCGACTAACTGCGTCGAAGTGGTCCTTCGCAGCACACTTTTTGACAACTATAAATACTTGTTTGAATTTTTAGATTAGTAGGCAATCTATAGCCAATTTTTAGAATAGCAAACATTATTTTCAGTTTTTAGAACATTGTATTTTTGTAGATAATTGTCCTTAGCTTTGAAGATTTCCACCTCTAAAGTGGGTATTGAAAATTCTTCATCTTAGACGTGTGTAAAGACAATATCTATTGTACCCACTTGATGGAAATAGTTTTTCGTATCGATTTCTTTCTCTTTACCATGTCTAGCTAAAACCCCAATTCTTGGGGTGTGATTATGTGATTATGGGTTGAATTTACTGCTGGGTATTGCTAACTGATAGTTAATTTGTTTTTTAAAGGTGATTTCGTTCAGTAGCTGTGTTTGAATTTAATGGGGTTGTAGTTGCAAATACAATTTTATCTTCGCATTTTTTACTTTCTCGAGAGAGAGAGGTTTAAAACAAAAACTACTGAATTGATAGTCTGTGGTTATTGGGTTGTCGTGGGTTCAACTCGAGAGAGTGAATCTTAAACCCTCTCCCACACATTCAGCTCGAGAGAGTGAATGACCTAAAGCGAAGGTTGTGCTGAATTGTTGCTTATCGATGTTCGAGAGAAACCGATTTGATTCGGGGTAAGTTGTTCGAGAGAAAATTTACCCCCACTAAAGTCTAGCTTAGTTATCAATTTACAGTGATTTACTATCAATAGCATTTACCCGGTTGTTTATTTTAGCCCATAATCCTATCACATCCTAAAAGTCCCATCTCTATATTCGTATTTCTATATTTTTGTTGTTTTTAGTTGATAATTGACTACAAATCCCCCTTTGATAATTGACACTTCTGTCACCCTTTAATTTGATATGTTTTTCTTCGTATATTTCTTTAGCTATAATTGACTTGAACGAAGTTCTTGCTTTCCTATTAATTCTTGATTACAAACCGCTCTCTTGGGACTCGACCCCAACTCACTAGTTGAGTTATATTACTATTGAACGATCGTTGATGCTTAGTATAAGATGAAGCTTCCCTGATACGTCAAATCATGCACCCAATAAGTTATTGATGAAGAGTTTTCCCTTATGGGTAGAGTAAGAGTTGCTAGCCAAGATTAGATAAAAGTATATATTTTTTAACCAGAATAGAGTTGATGTCGATGTGCCATCGTATTAGAAGAAACTAAATTCATGTGTTGAATAAGAGAGCATAGTATTTATGAAGTGATAGATCTAAGCTAGGCTTATGATTTGTTTGAGAGGGTCATGATGTTCATAAAGTTATAGAACTGATCAAGTAATGAGGTATAGTATGGTAGGCGAGCAATCATATTGATATTTGGTTTTAGTAATAAATATTAAGCTTGAATTTGAGATGAGTGTCATGATCCTAAGAATGGCAACATCAGGGTGATGATGTTAGTCTTAAGATTTGAATTAGAAGACTTGACATAGAGTAGGTAAGGAATTGAGGTGATGTGCTGCAATAAATATGAGTGGTACAAGTGAGAGACCCTAACCTTTAGATAAGGGCAGTGAAGTGTGGCTAAGTCACAAGAGTAACAAGAAGCATTAAGAGGTATACTGAGAGGGTGCGTAATCAAAAAAGGTTAACAAAAACACCTTAGAAAGAGGTTTTAGTACCTGCCTATAAAGAGTTCGGTAGTCATGAAATAACCTTTTGCCAAGTGTTAGAGTAAAAGAGGATGTAGACCCGTTTAGAGCTGATTGAATAGGTCCATAGCTTTCAAGTGTTATCTTTAGACCTAAGGGGAAGATGACAAGATGAGAAATCAAGTCAAGTGTTTGAGATTAAGATAGTAATGAGTTCCAAGGAGTTTGGCGGATATCTTTTTAGAGGTCCTTTTAGTAGTGGAGTGATGTTAAAAAGAGAAGGTTAATGATCTTATCGTGATAGTTATGGTGTGTTTATTCCGTCTAAGGTTGTTAAAGAGGAGGAAGAAAAAGATGAGGTTTTCTATTAGAAATAGTTAAATAGGATCCCTTAGTTGGTTTCGACTAGTAATGCGAACAATTCTAGTTAGTATGGCAGAGATGATAAGAGTAACCCCGTCTCATACCCAGTTCAACCGTCATTCGAGGACGAATAATCCCAAGGGGGAGATATTGTAACACCTCGCTTTTTGAAAGAACTAGAAAGACTTAGAATTGGAAAGAAACCAATTTTGGAAATAATCAAATTTGGAAAGTTTGACAAAGTCAAGCTAAGTATAAGTTTTGGGTCGACTTCAAACGACCATAACTCCTAGCTCACAATGAGTGAGGTGTGCTACCTGATACCGAAGGAAAGAACATTGAATTATCTTTCTAACGCCACGGAGTTTTCTCAGTTTCGAGTTCGTATGAGGGAGATACGTCCATTCGAAGTTGGGTTGTCTAGATAAGGAAAGTCAAAACCGAATTTTAGAAGGGTATTATCGCCTTTTCACTATCCAATTAATTAAATTCGTTTTCGGTAATTAAGTTCGGAGAAAAATTGATTGGATTCAGTTTACGCTTCATAAATATAAGTTATGATTTTGAGAGAAGAGAAAGAAGAGGAGAAAAGAGGAGATAAGAGTAGAGGATCAAGGCATTCGTTGAGATTCTTGAGTTTTGTCGCGGATCTTCTCCATGGGTTTGATCCCTAAGAGGTATGTAAGCTTCCATAGTGTTGGGTTTGTTCACCCACACGCCAATCATGTTAATTTCAGCGTTAAATTCATTCTAGAAAGATGAAGGTTTGATGTTCTTGAATTGTGTTCTTGAAATTGGCTTTCGTTCTTGAGTTAAGATGATATTGATGAGTTCTTGAGAAAATCGAGTCGAATTTTAGAGTTGTGTTTAATTAGATTATTGATTACATGTATTAGGTATCTGAATCTAAAGAGAAATTGAGAAAAAGAATAGAATTTAGGTGAATTAAGGTTAGAAAATGAGGAAGAAAAAGTCGGACAAGGAACAGATACCAGGTCCGCGTCGCGGACCTGTTCCTTCAGTGTGAAAATTTTCTCTCCGCTTCGCGGAGTGGTCATGGACCCCACTGTTTCAAAAATTATTTCGACCAAACATTATAATTCATCTCCGCGTCACGGACTTGCTCCACATACAGTATTTTTCAATTGTTTCTCATGTTTAACTATCTAAAAACACTCCAAAACCTCACGAGATCTTTCCTATCACAAATCACAACCTTGAATTCATAAATCAAATTTAAGGTAGAGTTGAGAGTCAAGTTTTTGAGAGTTTTTTCAAACATTTTTGAAAAAGTCCCTTTGAGTCTTTTTGAGGAGTCTTCTACTATTTCTAATAACTTGTTTCAAGACTCGAGCAAGTGAGTATTACAATGATGAGAATGTATTTATGAGTCTACTTTATTATCTCGAGATCCTTCATATCGTGAACCATAACTCTTGAATTCATAATTAACATTCAAGAGAGAGTTAAGAGTAGAGTTCAAGAAAGTCTTTGAGTTCAATTGTGAACCCTTTGAGATCAACTATTGATTTGAGCTAAGTTTTGAGGAAGTAAGTGTAAGAATGAGAAGAGTCAGATACATGAGTTCCATATTGTTATGTAGACCCTCGAGTCGAGTCGTTCATTTCCATAAATTCCGCATGAACTTCATAAATTATGTACCTTTGAGAGAAGTAGTATATTCAAGTTCTAAGTCTTGAGTATTGAGTTCCTAACCCTTGTGAGATTATATTACTAATAATGGAACTATTACATTTTACCCATGCATTCCTTAAGTTTAGTAGTTCATGCCCATAATTCTGCATGAACCATATGAGTCAAGAAATCTTGAGATGAAGAGTATCATTGATCCCTTGAGTTGAGTTGTTAATGCCCATAATTCCGCATGAACCTTAAGAGTTGAGCATTCTTGAAATGAGTAGTATCATTGAAGTTTTTGAGTTTCGAGTATCGAGTTCTTTGTATGGTTATTTAAAACCTTGAATTGAGTCATTAACGTCCATCATTTGGCATGAACCCTATTTTGAGAAGTCTTTTACAACTTTTTCTAAATTTGTATTGAGCACTGATATTTGGAAATAGTATTGAGCACTGATATTAGGGAGAGGTCATACAACTCAGAGCCCCCATAAACCATGTAGCTGATGTGAGTATAAAGGGTCATACTTTTTAGATGATTCCTTAGTGCTTTTTAGCATAGACTAGTGGATCTACATAGTTGAGAGGTCTTATACCTTGGCAAATTATAGGAAAGTTCAGGCAGCGTGGGCGAGACGTTGTATCATCACATAACTCATAGTGATGGTTGTCGATTAGAGAAACTCCCACAGAGTTATATTATATTTTGATATACACACTGAGTATTATTGTATTTTTCAATAAATTGAGTTGCTATCTACAGTTTTACAGCTTTCCATATATATCGTATCTTTTACTATTGCTTTATCCTTGAGTATCATGAGTTGAGTATTTTGAGTTTAGTATCTTGAGTTGAGTATCTTGAGTTGAGTACCTTCGAGTTGAGTATTTTGAGTTTAGTATCTTGAGTTGATTTGTGCTTCATTGTGTTGAGTACCTTATTGTTGAGTTTCATTGAGTTGAGAACCTTATTACTGAGTTGAGTATCTTATCCTTGAGTACTTCTGAGTTGAGTAAGTTTGTAGTTCTGAGTATTCCTTGAGTTGAGTAAGTTTGAGAAGAAGTAAGTATGTTTCCTTTTTATCAAGTTCAAGCTTATGTTTATTCTTTAGAATTCTCCTTACATGCTCGTATACTCCACTTACTGAGCCGTTTAGCCTGCATCATTTCATGATGCAGATACAGGTATTCAGGGTCATCAATAGGAGCTTCGTTGATACCACATGGAGTTCGACTTAGCTATGGTGAACCTCCTTGCTTCCGGAGGGTTCCACTTTTACTTTCAGTTATATAAGTTGTTAGGATGTCGTGGTTCTTGTCCTGACTTCCATCTTTATCATTTAAAGGCTTCATAGATAGACTGTAAATTTTTTAGAAGTCTGTTCATTTATATTATTAAATCTTTTAAAGACTTAAGTAGCTTATTTTATGGCGAGTTGAATAATTTATTTTTATTCAGAGTTTTTTTTGGAGTTAAAGCTTTGTAATTGAGTTTCATGAAATTTTATTCAGTTTTTAAACTTTGTATGCTTGAGTTAGTCTTCCGCTTGTAGTCTGCCAGGATGAGGGTTCACTTGGGGACCAAAAATAGTTCTCGAGTATCGGCCACGTCCTGGGTGTAGGCTCGAGTAGTGACAGAAGAGACAAAAGATGTCTCAAACTGAGTAGGAAAGATATACTGATTCTAAAAAAACATTTCTAGAAACATGAAACTTATTAGAATTTGAATCATACCAAATAATATTTTTGTACAGTACTATAACCCATAAAAGCACATTTAGTAGACTAAACAAAGAGTTTATTGCATAGAGAAGGAGACATATGCACAAGACAAAAACAACCAAATGTATGAAAACTATGATAACTAGCATTTTTATAATAAAAATGAAAATATGGAGACTCAAGATTTAATACTTTAGATAGTAGTCCATTAATCAAATAAACAATAGTAGACAAAGCTTCTACCCAGTATTTAGATGACTCACTCAATCAATAAAGTATGAGTGACATCTAAAAAGTGATGATTTTTTAGCTCATCAACACCATTTTATTGTGGTGTATATATGCAAGAGCATTGTGAGATGATTCCTTTCTCAAGGAAGACACTATTGAATTAATGAGACATATATTCTCCACTAGAATTAGATCTTAACATTTTGATATAGGTGGAAAATTTTGTTTCAAAGTAAGAAAAAATTATGGAACATAGAAAATACCTCAGATTTGGAACAAAGAAAATACACCCATTTAAATCGTCTATAATCATCTATGAATGTCACAAAGTGCTTGAAATGAGAATGAGAAACAATTGGTGAACTGCCTCAAACATCACTATGAATGACATCAAAACACTTAGCAACACGACTATCAAAATTAGAAAAAAAAATTAGTTTTACTTTTGCCTAATTTACAAGTAGAACAATCAAAGGAAAAAGCTGAAAATTAATTTTTCATATCCCAATAAACAAGAATTTTATAAATGAGGCAACACAATAGAACTTGGGTGTCCTAGAAGTTTATGCCAAATATCATTCTTACTAATTGTAGAAGTACACGCAAAAGAGAAAAAATGAGTAATGGAGAAGTGTATACTCTATACGAAACAATATTCCAAGTTTAGGACAACTCACGATTATCGTCCTCGACACTTGATCCTGCACAAGACAATCATTACAAGAAAAAATCACATCATAATTGTTAACTACCAACTGACCAACTAAAATAAGACTGGGGAAGAGCATTGGTGATACAAAAATATTTCTTGAAAATTTGAGTAATATCCCCAAACTTAGTAATATTTAAATAACTTCCATTGACAATCTAAATTTATGAGGGACTATGATACTCATAATATTTTTAGCATACTAGTGGAGTTGGTCATATAATTGAAAGCGTCACAATCAACAAGCCAAAAATTAGATGTAATATCATTACCTTGTAGCCCCAAAACTAAAAAAACCTGAAACAATCATTTGTTGTACAATTTCAAGAGTAAGAACTTGTCTAATGGCTGGAGTAGCAATTTGGTTGTTGCTTCCCAATAAGGTTCGGAAGTGACATGGTGAGTTGCTCCAGAGTCGAGAACCCAAGAATTTCCAGATGATTGCTGGCCAGATGCAAAGTGAGCCTTAGCTTCAAAATGGTTGTGTGACTTGAAGCGAAAAACATAAGACATGTGACCAAACTTTTGGCACAATTGGCATTTGACAGATTGCTTGGATGGTCTCCTGTTTTGCTGATTGTTGAAATTCAATTGTTGATTGTTGGAATTCCATTCGCGAGACTGTGATGCTTTCCAGGGCTGATTGTTAAAGCGAGTCTTGTTCCCATTGAATTGTGGAGGCATGTGGGACTTTTGGGCAACCGCAGTTGTGATCATAGAGGATGGTCTTTTCTGATCTTGATGTTTTAGGAACAACTCATGATCTGTGAGCTTGTGAAATAATTCTTCAAATTTTAAAGAAGAGTCTCATGCGCGTATTGCAACAAAAATTTCATGGTACTCGGGTCCAAGGCCACTTAGAATTTTGACAATAAGTTCATCGTCATTGACAGGTGAACAACAACTTTGAGAGCATCATAAAGAGAACGAACTTCCTGTAAGTATTCTGCAATGGTTTTGGAAGCTTTCTTGGTATTTTGCAATTGATCTCGCAAGCTAAACATGTTAGTATGGCTTTTGTTGGCGTACATTGTGTGAAGGAGTTCCCATGATTTGTTAGCAGATGGTGCTGCTGCAATAGTCAGAGCAATTGTAGGATCGACGGATGTCATCATTGCTTGCTGGATTAATTGATCTTGAGAGAACCAAATCTGATACTTGGAATTTGGTACAATGAGATTGTTGTGGGTAATAGTAAGTGATGGAGAAGTTGTGGTTCCATCAAGATGTCCCATGACTTGATGTCTATTTAGTAGCATCACAAGTTGCGCTTTCCAAGTGGAGAAATTGAGCTTACCTTGTAGTTTAATAGGTAACTGCAACTAGGTAAAATTGTACCTCATGAGTGGTGGCAGAAACTGCAGAGCTGCTGGCAGCAGTAGCATCAGTAACTGGAGCCATATATGAGAAAGCTTAAAGGCAACAGAATGGATCTAACTCAGTGGAGCTTATGGATGCTATGATACCATATAAATATTGAGATGAGAAGAAGGTCAAAGGATGACCTTATTGAAATCTGCCAGCCATCTTAAATGCATAAACTATAACTAACTTAAGCTAAACTGTAGGCCACTACTGTAGGCAACTACTCCTAGATATGCTCCACTTCAGGAGACTTAGTCAACGTATAATAAAACAGTAAATGAGATAAATAAAATATTATCCTATGACTTGGTCAAAAGCAAGCTGAAAATTAAGATACGTTAATACCTCTCACTTAAGTGGAGAAAATAAATACACTACAAAATGGGTACTCCTTTTTGAGTAAAGCCCCTAAAATAATGGCCAGACTCAATTCCTTGAGGTGAAAATTTATTCTGCGGATTGTTCTTGGACAATAACCATTTGAATTTTTTTTAATAAAATTGAGATTTTGAGACTACCTGAAAATAATACCAACAAATAGCTCCAAGACAATGCCTAGTGGTAAGAGCGCAACGTGTAACGTTTAAGTTAGGCGTACGTCACGAGTTTGAACCCTGTCATAATGAAAAACCTGGTATTTAAATGAGGAAGGGGCAGAGGGGCGGGTGCAATTTTTGCCGACTTTTGAATAGTGCACCACTGGTCCTTTGGATTTCTCAACAAAAATATACCCACTATTCAATGTAATCTCACAAGTGAGGTCTGGGGAAGATATAGTGTATGCAAACCTTATCCCTACCTAGGAGGCAGAGAGGCTTTTTATGAAAAAGTAGGGTAGAATTTGGGAATTCATATTTTAAAAAATCGTTCTCCTGTGACTCTCTAAAAATTAGCTAAATTATATTATTTAGGGAGTAACATTGAACACAATTTTTCAAAGCTAATCATTGCGCTAATTTGATACAGATTCGTAAATTCATATCATAACTGCACACTTCCGTAACTCTAAAAAAGGCTAGCTTTTGTGGGAGACAGTATCATTTAACACAGTTTGGCATAACGAACTTGGATAGCTAATATATGAATATCTTAAGTGTTTTCTAGTTTTACATGTATTTTCTTTTTTCCAGATCAAGCATGGGAAGACATGTTCTTCAATGGATATATCGTATAATGGTGAACAACACCGAATTTGTCACATCGCAGGAACCACTTACGTAACTCCTAGATTCTTTGAACAAGGTATATAGGATATGCTGCTATAGTGCTATTGTTATTGACATGTTGCACAATTATCTGTTTTCTTTGGGGTGCAAAGTTTCCTATGGTTTCTTGTTTTCTACAGTATCATTTATGATCGACTCTTTTGATAAGCTACATGTTTGTTTATGCACTCTACTCTTTTCTGATATATCTTTTCTATAAGTTTTGTTTTCTGAACTTCATGAGGTGAGTGTTACATATCAAAGAGACATGTTTCTGAATGGTATGTCGTGGAGGAGGAAGGTTTCAGGGCTATGTTGAGTTATGAAAAAGCTTTTCAAGGAAAAAGATAATAACTAATCTTTGATCGGGAGGTGGAATGACTATTCCATTCCAATAATCATAGTATAAATGCATCTATAAAAAGAGTTTTGTGTGTATAGAGATAGCTTTTGGTCATAGCAAATCAGTTGTCTTAAAATAACTTAGCGTTTATTTAATTTTCTTTTTGATTAAATTATATTTTTAATCCTCTGATGAAGAACTGACACTAATGCCCGTTAATTGACATATTCATTTCTATTATTGATCTTCTATAAATATAGTGCTAAATCCCTCCATTTCACTTTATAGATGTCACATTTTTTTGTTTCACGTACCAAAGACTTGAATCTCCAACTGAGCTCTGGCTTCTGGAACAACATGTCTGATCAACCTGTTTTATGACTATTATGAAGAATTTGTCACCATAATAAGTTGTCGCTTTGTAGTTGAAGATATTCTATTTTTTTGGATAAGTGAAGATTTTCTTGTTTGTTTGTGATGGCAAACTTCACTGTTGTTCTGTTCATAAAAAAGTTAATTATTCCTCTGGATTGTGAAAACCTTGAACGGTGTTAAGAACTTCTATGGTTTTTATTTCTTCAGCTTACTAGGTCACATGCGGCAGCATTTAGCACTTTGTTGTAGTTATCTGGTCGTTTGCAACTTGTAATGGCACATGTTGGTTACATAAATAGTATAAGAAACTCGACAGTCCAAGGGAATCTACACAGTAAGTTGCGGTAAAGGTTTATACGTTGGGGCGTAAATGGCAAGTGCAAGGAGATAAAATTTAGGTTTCTCTATCTAGTTTGGCATGTGGATAGGGATAAAACCTCCGGCCTCCATCCGAGATTCTTCCTGATTGTATACTTTAATTTAATAGATCTATTTTATGAACTTCTTCCTAGGTTTGTTCTATTTCAGTGGTCTTGGTGTTAAAAGTTTGCTTTAGTTGCTCCAATTATTGTCATTGTACTTATAAGCTATGAACTGAATGAAACAATCGGTGAAATCTCAATATAAGGAAAAGTTGCAAAATATTACACGTATAACATGCATTAACCTATTTCCAACACGCCTATTTAGTGCCCAATCCAATTTTGATCGACATAAAATATGGGGGTTTCAAACCCAACCCGTGTTATTTCAACCAATTTTGAACCCGACCCAACCACCCATTTGCCACCCCCAACTAAGGATGAAAGGGGAAAATAGGTTTGCTAGGTCCAGATTGTTGTGTTTGAAAGTGATTAGGGTGTCATGCAAAAGCTTAAAATTGCAAATCAAGACGCTAATAAATTAGATGACAAAAACTTATACTAAAAGCATAATATTATTATATGAAAATTAATGTAAAATAAAAAATTTAAAACTGTAGAGAGAATAAATCTCCTCATAAACAAAACTCCTAAATGTCTACATTGTGAATGTTGTTGTGTTCTTGATACGAGAAGAGGAGTCTTCAATTTATAGAGTTTCAAACATTTCCTCTAAGGAAAAAAATAAGCCAAATATGGTAAAGAGATATATTTTCCTTTCAGAAAACATTAAATCATTTATGGTAATACATTGACTTTTCTTTTAGAAAGAAATAAAACATAATTATGTTAAGAAAATAAGGCAAAACCCTAACAAATCTCCCCTTGTGACTGGATTATTTTGACAAAATTTGATCTGTCCTTTTCATATGCACGATATCTTCGTTCTTCACAAAATCTTCATGTATCACTGCTGCTTACCATGATTTGAAAAGTGATACGGATTAAAAATAGGAGCCATGTATTAAACGTTATGAACATGGTTGAAAGTGGAGCTCATACGTTAAAACTAATAACTACAAGTTGAAAGTGGAGCTCGTGTGTTAAAAGTAAGATGCATGAAAATTGGAGCCTAAGCATTACAATTTTGCAGAGCTTTAAAGTTGGACCCATGATTAGAAATAAGCATGAATTGGAAATTATTTTTTGTGTTTTAAGATGGAGCAGCAGGATTGTTGGGAAAATGATTGAAATTTTTCCTAATGTAGTAATTTAGATTTCTCTTTGACAAAAACTCTTCATTATAATCAAATTGCTTGCAACTTTATCTTAATTTATCTTGGACCCTTGAACCACTGGACCATAGAATCGTTGAACCATGTGACCTGATACCACTTGTTGGTTTGAAAGTTATTATGACGTCACATTGAAGCTTATGATTGCAAATCAAGAAGCTAACAAATTAAATGACAAAAACTTATCCTAAAAATATAATATTATTATATGAAAACTAATGTAACATAAAAATATTAAAATTGTTGAGAAAATAAATCTCCCCATAAACAAAACTCTTAAATATCTATATTGTGGATGTTATTGTGTTCTTGATATGAGAAGAGAGTATTCAATTTATATAATTTCAAGCTTTTCCTCTAAGAAAAAACAAATCAAACCTGGAAAAGAAATATATTTTCCTTTCAGAAAAATTTAAAGAATTTATGATAATACTTTGACTTTTCTTTTAGAAAAAATAAAACTTAATTATGGTAAGAAAATTAGGGCAAAACCCTTCCACTATGTTTGAATCGTTGTTACCCATTGTATTGTATTGTATTGTATTGTTACCTTACATACGATGTTTGTTTTGATTGTTACTTAAAATGTATTGTATTGTATTGTTAAATTTCGTTGTTACGTAACAATGAAAACCCCCATTTTATGAAACAACCGATTTGGTGTGTTCCCATTGTTACTTGATTTCTTTTTCCAATTATATCCTTACTTAATATTTCATAATACTATTTTACCCTTTACCCTATATTATTTAATCTCAGTCAAATCTCCTACCCAACAACTACTACGCTGTTTTGTTCCTACTAGGTTTGATCGTCGTTCTTCCTCTTTCTTCTTCTTCTTCTTTTTTTTAAAGCATACGTTCTTCCCTTTTTTCTATACTTTTGTCTTTTTCAACATATTGTTTTATATGTTTTTTTTTTGCAAATTTTTACATTATACAAATACAAAAGTTACAGGTACTTAATTTTTGTTCATAATCTTTTTTTACGTTAATTATTATTGTGTCGTGCTTTTCCCAGACTCATTATCTATCACAACCAATCTTTTCAACTACTTTTTAGGCTACTCCACAATGGTTTAAGTTGATAGTTTTTATTGTTTGCATAATAATTATAAATTTAATTATTATCTTGTTTTGTTTTTTATATAGAACATGCATGCTTATCTTAAATTGGTATCCATAAATTTTCGTAGAGCATTCATAATGCAGAGATGCACTAATTTTATCAGAGATGGTGAGTAGGATAGCAAGTACTCATTGATAAAATTTTCTAAAATAAAAAATACATACTTCATGTCTCTACTTCTATAGATATACAAAAAGAAAAAATCTAAAAAGAATGAGATCAGATTCTTCTACAAATTGGTACATCATACTACCCCAGAAACAGCCACATCTCCACTTCAAGAAGGAATCTAATTCCAACTTCGTCCCCTCATATGGAGATAATAAAGAGAACAAGAAGTAAATAACAAAAAAATAAAACTTCTCCTGGATGCAAATTGAGGAGACGCTACATTCAATATGACAAGAAAAATACAAGATCTCTCATCACAAATAACAAAGCTTTAAGAATACATACCCTCCTGTGGTCTGATAATATGCAGAACTAGAGGCTGTTGATAAACCAATTTTATTTGTGTTTGGTTTTAGATTTTAAAAATCTATGGTATTGGTTTGGTTGATTTTGTTCAAACAATTGAATATATAATCGAACCGATAAATTATATACATATATTTTATTATTATACATACATAATATATTATTTTTATAAACAATTTTAAAGATCTTATATATCTTATCAAAATTTATTTATAATTTACTTATGAAAGCGAAAATGCCCAAGGTGAGAACATTTATCTTTTCGATTTCATATATATGATTTTAAACAATAAACGATTCAAACCGCTCCGTAAACACCCCTAAAAATAGTAATACTAAAGTGAAATAAAGGTAGAAGATTGGCCATGAAAAAGCTAGAAGTTGAGATTAACAAGGCAAATAAAAGTAAGGTCCATGAAAACTTTAATGGGCTGATGCATAATTTATATATCTTGTGTAATTTTTATGTAAATTTATTTTTGTATGTATAATTTAATTGGTTGATGTATCTTCCTTAATTTTATTATAGATGACTGAACGAAATAATCGAGATAGTAGTCAAACATTGGGACAACTGAGCTCTTTAGCTTCATATGCTGCGCTTTTAGTAGTAATTTGGTTTTGGACTTATGCATGTGAAATCGAAAAAGATCAGCGTACGATCACACATGATATAAGGCTTGACAGAGAGCAAGTCAGAAATGAATTACTAAGTCATCTATTTTCAACTGAACTTTGTCATAGTATTTTAAGAATGACCCCTTCAGCTTTTACTAGTCTGTGTGAGATGTTAATTAGAGAAGGAGGTCTTAGACCAACACTTCGAGCTACAGTTGAGGAGCAAGTTGCAAAAATACTTTACTTGCTAGCACATAATGTGACAAATCGTGAGTTGTCTTTCATCTTTCGACGATCTGGAGAGTCAATCAGTCGTCATTTTCATGTTGTCCTACGAGCTATCTTGGGATTATATGAAAAATTTATTCAACAACCTAATGGCTCTCAAGTTCCTTTTGAAATTGCTAGCAACCAAAGATTCTACCCATATTTTAAGGTGAACATAATTAAAATAGTAATTTACATTTTAGCTAATGCCAAAATTGTTTGTATTTTAATTGATGATTATAATATCAGGATTGTATTGGTGCAATTGATGGAACACACATACGTGTTAAAGTTTCACAAAGTGAAGCACCAAAATATCGTGGGAGAAAAGATTATCCAACACAAAATATACTAGCTGCATGCACATTTGATTTAAAATTCACATATGTGTTAGCTGGGTGGGAAGGTACAGCATCTGATTCAAGAATCATGAAAGAAGCACTAAATAGACAAGATCCACTAAAAATTCCCGAAGGTAAATACTATATATATTTATATAGACATAGCTACATGTAATGAACAATAATTAAATCTTTTATTTAATTATGTTTAGGGAAATTCTACCTTGTTGATGCTGGACTCATGTTGAAAAGTGGACTTATTACGCCTTATAGGGGAGAGCGATATCACTTGAAAGAGTATTCAAGAAAACCACCTCGAAATTCTCGTGAATTATTTAATTTGCGACACGCTTCTTTGCGTAACGCTATTGAACGAGCATTTGGAGTTCTTAAAAAGAGATTTTCTATAATTTCTAGCTCAACAGAGTCATCATATGGTATTGAAACTCAAAAGCTTATCAGATTTGCATGTTGTATTTTGCACAACTATTTAAGAGGAGTAGATCCAAACGATGATTTACTTGCTCAAGTTGATGCGGAGCTTATGAATAATAATGATGTACATGAAGACGTTCCAAATCCTAGAGAGAGCAATGAAGAATTTAGAAGAGGAGAGTTGATTCGAGATAGCATAGCAGTTGCCATGTGGAATAATTATCAAGACTAATTTTCTAGGAGAAACATACAAATAAATTTTTGTATCACATTTATTTATTTGATGTTATTTGAAAGTGATTTTGTGAACTATAGTTTTAGTTATAAAGATAATGTGTAGTGCATTTGACTTTATATTATAACTCTTCAATATTGTTGATGACTTTTCTTTATTTAATTCTTATGAATATTTATTTTAATTTTGTAGTTATCAAGATGGCGAAAAAATTGAAGCCGTTTACTTCAACTGATACAAATATTTCAGATAATTCTCTTTGTATTTGGTCACATACTATGGACAATGCACTAATTGATGCATTTTGTCATGAGCAAGAACTTGGAAATAGGGTTGGTGGATCTTTCACTACACACGCGCTGGATAACATATTGAGGGAGTTACGATCAAAATTTCCTAATAAAATCCTTAATAAGGAGAGAATTCACAATCGGATGAGAAACATTAAAAAACAATTTAGCAAATACTATGATACATTTCAAATGGGAATGAGCAGATTTGCATGGAATCCCATCACAAATATGTGGAATGCCGAGCCCGAAGTATGGGATCAATTAATTCAGGTATATTCATGTTTATTAGTTTTGCTCTTATTTTTATATTTTAATGTTCATCTTATTTTCTTCAATAATGTGTTGTACTTTTCATATGTAGGCTAAGCCTGAAGCTGCTGATTTGAGGACTAAGTCTATCAGAAATTATGATAAGCTAATGATGCTATATGGAAAGGATAGAGCTAGTGGAAAGCATGCTGAGACCGGACCAGATATGTTAAAAAGAGGTACCAATAAAAATTTGAAAAGATCAAGTACTAGTTCGTTGACTATAGAAGAGGTTGACGAAATGATTTCTACGAATGGTGCTTCATTGGAAAATACTGAAGGAGATAAACAGGATGAGCAAAGTCAACCAATTAATGATGCACCTAAATCATATGTCTCTTCAAAGGTACCAACTCATCAAAGAAATAAAAAATCTAAACATAATCATTTTGAAGGCATGACTGATATGTTGAGAGGTGGCATGGATAATTTGGCTCATGCCATTAATCGACTTTCAACTATGCCACCTATTTCTGAAAGTGAAATCTGGCAAATGCTAAAAGAGATGAATTTGGAATCTCATATGAACTCAAAGGCTTATATATTTATTTGTCAAGATGCAAATATGTGTCGCACATTGATGGGATGTCCACATGAAGAACGCAAGTCTCTTTTATTGACTATGATGCTAGCACGTGATTAAGTTTAGATTAATTTATTGAATTTTAAGTATTTTTTATTTTATAAACATATGAATATTTTAGTTTTGACAATTATTTTACTATGCATTTTAAGCTACGGATTATTTGAATTATTTGTTTTGTTATGAAGATTTATAGCATATATTATCGATATTATTATCAGTATAATCTAAGTTATAAATCAAGTGATATACATAGTTATACATCTACATTGTTGTAAGTTGATATGGATAATTGATTTAACAATTTATGAACGAATTAAAATTTATAATTAACGATTTAGAGTTACAATTGGTGAACGAATAAAAGATTAATTAGTTAATTTGTACAAAGCAATATCTTCTCACCTTTTCATCATTTTTCAAAATTTCTTAATTAATGCCGTACGTGATAATTTTTAGATTTGAATATAATTTTTTAAATTTTATCAACTTTTAATTAAATCAATCTAGATACAAACGTGATAATAATGTTTGATAATATAATTATAATTGATGATATAATTTTATGTTATTTTCATATGACATAAAAGAATATGTATGATTGACGGATAGTTTTGTTATTTTATTAGTAATTACTGATAAATTTAGTATTTAAAATAATTAAGGACATTTTAGTAAATTTTTAAATTACAATACAGTACAATACAGTCAAACCAAACAATAAAATGTTATTAAACAGCAGCAAACAATACAGTCTAACCAAACATTGTATCTACCATACAGTACAGTACAATACAATACAATACAATACAGTACATTATGAAACAATGAGTAACAATGATCCAAACAGAGTGTTAGTGACATAACATTTGAGTTGGACTACTATATAGTTTCTTTTAATTGGACTGATATATACTCTTTATAATTAAACGTTGTGATAGCTTCCTCTCGCATTAATCACCAACAAGTAAAAGGAATCTCACTTCTCAAACCCTAAATAATACACTAACTGGAACAACAAAAATAGTCCACAAATATATTCCAAGCATGAAAATTGGAAGATAACACATTAGGCAAAACCATACTTTACCCATGAATGTCCATAGTTGAACCCCCAAAATTTTACCCATCTAAAGTATATGGTGGATTGATCAATATGAGCTTATTTTACTAGGACTACTCCCAACAAGATATTTGACTAGGTTGTTTATTCCTCATTGTTTTGTGATGGGTGGGGGTGGGATGGTGATAAAGAGGGCAAGGTGTTGAGAGAAGTTAGTTAGTGAAATAACTGTTAGTACAGTTGTTAGTCTGTTCAAGAAGTTGGTTATGAGATCTATGTGGTTAGTTAGTTAACAGTTAATTTAGTCTTAAACTTACTACAACTAAATAAGCTTCAACAGTTGTGTACATAAACACATGTATACAATACTTTATGATTAACAATTCATAATATCTTAATATCTTCCTATCAATAACTCTTATTCTTCTTGTCTCTGTTCTTTCTGTATAAACTAATCTGGCAGGATCAACCTAATTCTATATGGTATCAGAGCAATTGAGTTCAATCAATGAAATACGATTCGGATAAATCAACACTAATCATAAATATTCAAATTCTGGAAGTCCACTCAAGATCGTCAAACAATAACGACAAATAATCAGACAAATATTGTTGGTAATCCAGCAGACTCACGCTCATCTGGTTCCCTACCAATTCTAGGTATATTCACTACATAAATATCACTAGATCCTAATAATCCACTATTTATAGCCAATTCTTATGTAAGTGGAGTAACTATAATCTCAATTGAGTTAAAAGGAATTGCAAATTATGTAGTTTGGACTAAGTCTATGAGGATAGCTTTGCTTGGAAGAAATAAGTTGGGCTTTGTGGATGGTACTTAGAAGAAAGAAATGTTTCCTGTTGAGTTGGGGGATCAATGGGAAAGGGTAAATGTTATTGTATTATCTTGGTTAATGAATTCTGTTGCAAGTAATCACATTGAAGATGTAGTATATGCCTTGAATGGAACTAATGTATCGGAAGGTCTGAGAGAGAGGTTTCATAAGATTGATGGTTCAAGAACCTTCAATCATAACCAAGAAATAGACTCAGTGACTCAAGGGGTGCAATCGATTTCAATTTACCATTCTAAATTGAAAGACTTATGGGATGTATTTGAGTTTGTAGCTCCATCTCCTGCCTGTGGGTGTGAGAAGTCCAGAGATATATGAGACTACTTGCAAAGGCTAACACTTTATCAATTTTTGATGGGGCTTAATGAGACCTATACACAAGCAAGAAGTCAAATCTTGTTAGTGACTACTCTACCAATGGTCAATAACGCATATTCCATGATTGTTAGAGATGAAAACCAAAGGTCAATAGCTCAGTAAGTAGGTGCTACAAGCCTATTGGGAGTATCTCCTGGCATCATAGACGCAGTTGCAATGTATACAAGGGCAACCATTCTAATGCAAGCTGAAATGATATTACATAAGGGATTGCTATAGGCTGGTGGGATATCCTCCAGGTCATCCAAAAATATGGGTATCATAAAGGAGTAGACAACAGAGGTTATGAGTACAATAAGAGCTTTGATAATACAAATAGGAAAAGGAGGACAATTCCTAGTGCACATAATGTTGTGGCAGAAGAATAGAATGCACAAGCAACACTTGTTCAACCACATAATCAAGCACAACAATGTCAAGAGGTGTCTTCATTTAATAACGAAAGCAGTCACGTGGTGGTTTCACAACAGTTGCAGGTGGAGATTGCATTATGCCTCTTAGGTTTACTCCATATCAATATGAACAGATATGCAAGATGTTGGAGCAGAATCACTCTGGCATCTCCTCGGCTAATTCAGTAAATATGACATGTAATAATGGTGCTATGATGGTAATCAATAATCCCCAAGAATGGATCATTGACATAGGGGCCACTAATCATATGACTTCAGTTATTGAACTATTGAATAAACACTGATTAACTAAACCTGATAATCTAAAAGAGGTGTTTCTGCGTAATGTGAATGTTTCACATGTAACTCATACTGGTAGCAGTAATGTTTCAAAAAGAAGTACATTAATCAATGCTTTTCATGTTCCACAACTCAATTATTACTTACTATCAGTGTCTAAGGCAACTAGAGAGTTACAATGTTCAGCAACATTTTTCCTGACTTTTGTGTTTTTCAGGATCTCTCAAATGCGAAGGTGGAGGAGATTGGTAAAAAGAAAGATTGTTTATACTTCCTTCTCAATCAAAGGTTACCTGGAGTGAGGAAAATAGTATATAGTCCAACATCAAGCACAAGTATTCTAGGCTTTAAGAAAGATAGTATTGGTTTATGGCATATGAGACTTGGTCATGTGTCATCTATTACGCTAGCTCAATTGTTTCCTGGACAAAAGATTCATATAATTGAAATAATGAATCAATGTACAATGTACCATGTGTCCTTATGCCAAAAAGGCTAGACTTCATTTTCCTGTTAGTACTTCTATAGGTGTTAACATGTTTCATCTTATATATATGGATTTATGGGGTCCTTATAAAATGTCTACTTGTGAAGGCTATAATTCTTTTTTAACTATTGTTGATGATTTTTCTTGTGTGACTTGGATTTTTTTTTAGAAACTTAAATTAGATGTGATCATTGTTTTGAAGCATTTCTTAGCTTATGTTTGAACTCAGTTTAACACTTATGTAAAGGCTATATGATATGACAATGGACTGAGTTCATTATTTCCAAATGTATGAATTGTTTAAGAATCTAGGCATTGTTCATCTCACTTCTTGTTCATACACTCTTAAACAAAATGGTGTTGCAGATACATGTACTAGAAATTACGAGAGCTATCAGATTTCAAGCAAATAAACCACTAACGTTCTGGGGGCATGGTGTAAAAGCAGCAGTATATTTGATAAACAGACTCCCGTCTACTGTCATTGGTGGTATGTCTCCTTATGAGAAGTTGTATAAGAGAAAACCATCTCTTCTGCATTTAAGAGTACTAGGTTGCTTATGTTATTCAAAGACAGTTCAAGAAGCTCATAAACTTATGCCTAGAACTAAACAAATAGTGCATATGTGATATTCTGAAAATCAAAATGGTTATGTGTTATATGATTTAACAAAGTCCGTGTTTCTTGTAAATATGGATGCTACATTCATAGAGGACATATTCCCTTTCAAGAAAACTAAGAGTCAACTCTCATCCTTGTTTCCTTAACCATCTAGCACATTGTTGGAAGAACCTGCTCCTAACATAAATAATTCTATCAATAACATACAAATCATGGTGGGCATGATGCTAACATGGATGAGTTTCCACAAGTGGAGCAAGTAGAGCAACCAAAATCGCTTCAAACAATCATATTCAAAGGAAATAAGCAAGGGGAAAACATCCACTGGGGTGGATGAAGGAATTTGTCTCCTTAAATGTTCATGGAAATGTGCCCTATGCACTATCTAAATATATCTCCTATGGTAGTCTTGTTAAAATAGAAACACTCAAGAACTGATTTGAAGAATAAAATAGAGTGAACTTATGAAATTCCAGCTATGTATTAATTTTCAGAAGATCTGAATTTATACAAGGAAACACATAACTATTTCCTATCTAGTAACAACTTACAAAGTGGATGTTGAAACCAAATAAGAACATGTGTCACTAACAACCATAAAAGGGGCCACAAACTTCAGAAAGTTAAGAAACTAAAGTTGACTAAGTCTAGCTAGAAAACTGAAAGCACTAAACTGAAATAAGTAAAACCCAGCAAAACTAATAAGCAGGAAAAAAATTACAATTGTCTAACACTCCTCCTTGGAGTTTCTGTGACAATTACCAATTCTTTGCCTCAGATCTTCAAACCTTTCCTTTGGTGGTGACTTAGTGAAAATGTCAGCTAGCTGGTTCTCAGATGAACAATAAACAAGCAACACTTCATTAGATTGTTGGACTTCTCTAATAAAATGAAACTTGATCTTCATATGCTTAGTTCGACCATGAAACACTAGATTTTTTTAGATTGAAAATGTTGAACTATTATCACACATGATCTTGGAAGCTTATGTTTGTTCATGGCCCAAGTCCTTCAACATCTTCCTTAGCCAGATGCCTTGATTCACAGCAGATGCAACAACTATGTACTCAGCTTGTGCTGTAGTTTCTTGTTTCCTAGAGCTCCAACTAAAACAACTTGTCCACAAACAAAAGAGATATCCAGAGGTGTTTGAATCATCAAATCCACCACCCCAATCACTATCAGAGTACCCAACCAGGTTCATAGTTACTTTGGAAAATGTTGGGGAAAAAATTCCAAACTTGTTGGTTCCTTGAATATACCTTAACACTCTTTTAGCCGTTGTGAAGTGTGTGTCTCTAGGTGAATGCATGAACCTAGAGAGCAAACTTACAACAAATTGAATGTCAGGTCTCCTTGCGGTTAGATATAGAAGACTGCCAATTAAGCTTCTATACATACTATCATCCTCTTTTTTAGAATCCTCATCCTTGCCGAGCTTCACACCAGCTGAGATTGGAGTACTCGCAGGTTTGCAGTCTTGCATTTTGAACCTGTTTAGAATATACAAATGTATTTCTGTTGGCATATGAAAATTCCATCACTGGACTACAATACTTCCATTCCAAGGAAGTACTTCATGACTCTAAGATCAGTCATTTCAATGATTTTCTCTATTTCATCCTTGAACCTTTGGATTAGTTCAATGTTGCTTCCTGTCACAAGCATGCCATCCACATAAATTGAGACAATTAAGGACTCACCTGCAGTGACTTTCACATACTAAGTAGCTTCACTTTTATTTCTACTAAAGCCAAGTTGGATGAGATGATTGTCTATCCTCTCATACCATGCTCTCGGAGCTTCTTTTAGGCCATACAATGGCTTCATTAAGAGATAAACTTGATCCTCTTTTCCTAGAATTGAGAAACTATCATGTTGCTCAAAATAGATCTCTTCAGCAAGCAAACAAAATCCTATTTGACATCAATGTGATGAATCTTCCAGGAACTATGAGATGCAAATACAAGAATAAGCTTGATTGTGTCATACCTTGCTACAGTAGCAAATGTTTACTGGTAAGTAATCTGCACCATATTGTTGTGTATATCCCTTCACAACCAATCCTTATTTTTTCAAATTATTCCATCATGATTGAGTTTTGCCTTGAAAATCCATTTTACACCAATCACCTTCCGATTTCTAGGTCTGTCAACAAGCTCCTAGATTCCATTCTTCTCGATCATGTCTAGTTCATCTTGTATAGCTCTCCTCCAAGCCTGAGAAACTTGTGCTTCAACATAGCTTGTTGGTTCATAGGTAACCAAATTACACCGCTAATAGAAATCTTTTAAGGTTCGAGTTCTCCTCACTGGTACATCATCCACTAGTTCATCTTCTGGAAGTTGAGGCTACTTTTTTGAAAATAAATCAGAATAAGAGGTCTTCTGATTTTTCCAATCCCAACTAGCTGCTTCATAAAACTTCACTTCTCGGATGAGAATTATTTTTTCTAATTACGAACAGAAAATCTTGTATCCTTTTGATGAACTATAGCCCATAAATAAGCCCTAATGAGCCTTATTGTCCAGCTTATTCCTCTTTATTTCTGAAACTCGATAACAACATTTACCCCCAAAGATTCTAAGATGGTGTACTAATGGTTTGTTCCCACCCCATGCTTCATATGAAGTCATGTCTTGCAAGGCCTTAGTAGGCAATCTGTTCAGCAAATATACAGAGGTATTGACTGCCTCTGCCCAAAACTGATTTTGGATCTTTCTTTCGAGCAAAAGACACCTGGACATCTCCATCACTGTCATGTTCTTTCTTTCAGACACGTCATTTTGTTGTGGAGTGTATGGTAATGTCAATTGGCATTCAATGGCTGTGCTATTACAAAACTCCACAAACTGAGATAAAGTATATTCTCCTCCATTGTCAGACGTTAAAGCCATAATACTAAGATTACATTGATTTTCCACTAAAGCTTTAAATTGGTTAAAAACATCAAAGACTTCACTCTTCAGTCTAACAAAATAAATCCAAATCATTCTTGTGTAGTCATCAATAAAGAGGAGAAACTATTTGTTACCACTCAATGAATCTGTTTTCATTGGCGCAAACATCCGTATGAATGAGCTAAAGTTTCTGGTTAGCTCTGTGTACTTGATTTTCTTGATATGGCAATTTTGTTTGCTTTCCCTGGTTGCAAGTTTCATAAACTTGAGCATTAGAAAGAAGTTCAAACATATTTTCCACTAGCTCTTTTTTTTTCATCTCTGCGATGCTTCTTAGATTAAAGTGACCAAACCTTTTGTTCCATAGGTTTGTGTATGTTTGTGAAGTAATAGTGTAAGTCTGCTCAATTAGTTTCTCCAAATCAACTGAAAACATTCTATTTCTCATCTTGACATAAAATAATTCTACTCCAGAAGGGTCAGAAACAACACATTCACGATTCTTAAAATGTAGAGAATAATTATTTTAAGGGATTTGTCCAACACTCAACAAATTTTGACTCATATCAGATGTGTACAAAACATCATGAATAATTTTGATACTTGATATTATTGAGATAGACATTGTACCTCTTCCTCTGACTTCTACTGGCTCACCATTTCCCACTTTTAGTTTAGATTTGTAAGTATAATCAAGGAATTTTAACATTTCAACATCATTGCACAAGTGATGTGCGCAACCACTATCAAGAAGCCATGAATTAGAGGATTCATTGATTGAAAAGTAAGAAACTACAAAGAGTTTCTCCTCATGTGCATCAGCAACTTCTGCTACTTGTGCTTGCAAAGCTCCATAGGCCTGTGCTCTTGTTTTGCAGACCTTGCATATGTGCCCCGTTTGCTTATAGTTGATGCATATAACATTGACTCTCCACCAACAGTACTTCTCCAGATGTGTAATTCTTTTACAATGTTTGCACGGATGGAACCTCTGCTTCACATCTCCACTATTGTTTCCTTCATAATGTTGCCCTTATTCTTTTGGTTGAACGGTTGCTTTCCTTTACCAAAAAATTGCTTTTGTACAAAGAAAGCTCCTTCAGTGATCTTGTCCCGTCTCATAGTCCTCATTTTCTCTTGTGCTTGAAGAGCACTCATTAGTTCACCTAATGAAAGTGTGCACAGGTCCTTGGATTCTTCAAGAGAGGAAATCTAAGATTCAAACCTCTCAAGAAGAGTCACAAGAACTTTCTCCACAATTCATTTGTCTGTAAATTCTTCACCAAGAAGTCTAATGTTATTAATAATTAAGGAGATTCGATCAACATACTTACTAATTGTGTCATCTTCCTGCATATTCAATGTAACACCTTGATTTACGCTTAACTACACCTCATCTAGTACTAGGTGCAGACAATCAAAATCTAGTATAAAACCCAACAAGTGAGTTGGGGTCGAACCCACGGGGGGCAGTACAAGTTTGAAGTCAATTTTGAAGTTATAAATGCAATTTAATCGGTTGTAGGAATGAAAATTATCGGAAGCACTTGAATAAATTGAGGGAATGACATGAATTTCAGATAGGGGATTAGGTAGTCAATTAGCAGCTAAAGCAATCACAAAGAACAAAAGGGGAAACAAGTAATTAAGAGATACTCAGGGGTATGACCGACTAACTATCAATTTTGCTAAATGGGTGCTCGGTAATTATGAACGATTTCTAAATCTTAGTGGATACGCTTAACCATAGATGCAATAACTTTCTCTCGAACAACTATTACGATTCAGGTGAGTTCTCTCGAACCTCAACAAGCTTCTCACTATAAACAGCCCTAAAACCTCACTTCACCTACTCTCTCTAGCTAAATGGGTAGCATTGAGCTTAGAATTCACTCTCTCGAGCTGAACCCATAACAACCCAATAACTACAAATGCTAATTTATAACCTAGGGTTTACACCTCTCTCTCAAGAAAGCATAAAACACTAACAATATTGAAATGCACACTCCAATATATCAATGTAACAACAGCTATAAATCAAACCCACTTCAAAATAGCATTAGGATTAATAATCCCTAATACCCATCAGCTAAATCAGACAATTAGTCATATAGTCACACCCCCAAGTATGGGGTTTTTAGTTATTCATCATAATAAGTAAGAATTCAATACCTATTACATTTTCCATGGCTGAGTATTGATTCCTAAGCTCTTAAAATGATTCAATGGAACTTTAATTACAAAACCCAATTTGAAATCAACTTGAAATCCTCAAAACTCAACAAGAACAGCGATTCTCGTTCTCGGTAAGAGTTTCCCAGTATTTTTTTCATCCCATCTCTCACTTCAAAACATCAATTTATACTGATCCAAAAGTTGGCCTTTTGGGGAAAATCGGCGAGGAAAGTTGGGCTTCGCCGACTGGTCGGCAACTCACCAATCGCCCCTGTCCATCACATTCTTCTTTTTTGTTTTCCTCCAATATGTACTGTAACTTTAGGCGGTATATGTCGGGGTCGCCGATGGATTTTGCAATGCGCCCTTTACTCCTTTAGATCGCCAATTTGATTGCATCTTCACTGTACATTTTGTAACATTCGGCGGTCTAACCTCTCTTCATCGATCCAATCGGCGCGTCTCCGATAAGGTTTAGGCCTCGCCCAATTTCTCTCATCGCAGAGTAATGAGTCACTCGGCGATTGGTCTTGGCGATCACCATGATAGCTTTTCTTTACTTCTTCAACTTGTTAGCTCCTTTTCATCCAGTAGGGTCCATGTCTTCCTCCTTAGCCATCATAGCTGCAATTCAACATTTAATCATTAGTTTAGAGCATAGATTAGGCATTTGAGGACACTTAAACTATCAAAACAAAGCCCTAAATGAGTCAAAATCTCAAACTCATCACACCTCAGATTCAAAAAGAGTAAAAATTACAGTCCTTCAAAAAAATCAGGTGCCAGACTGACGGGCGGCACCGACGGTCTACCGTTTGACACCCAGACCATTGGTAGGCTCTTGGTTGGCCAGCCCAGTTTTTCAAAAAAATTCATGTTCCAGTACTTTTTCAACGGTTCACTATGACGGTCCGTCGTTCAAAGCACGAGCCGTCAATAGGTTTTGTAGGTGAGTCCCAGACTTAGAGAGATTTTAAGCTCAAAATTTGAGGAACACGGTTGGGACCCACAACCCATCGATTGGACCACGACCCGTGGGTGGGTCCCAGTCATGCCCCCGATTCAAGGGGCACAACTAGCTCCTAATGCCAAAACGCATGCTCCTGCCGACCTTGCTGAACCATTTGCTACTAGCGCATTGTAGCCACACGCAGTTAAGAAAACAAGCAAGTATATCTCGAATTAAAATTAAGCCATCGGCCGGCAAGGCCCCAGTAAACAGATCCATAAAAGAAACAGCTACTTCCAAAAGTTCATATAAAGAAATAGACAACTAGCACGAAAGTCCTAATTGGGCCGTCGAGGCCACCATGATCTCTATACCTAAACTGAAAGCAGGTATATCAAGATAATGCATCACACAACTAACAAGCTTCAGCAAACCAACAAACTAGGCCAACATGGCCATAACGTAGCTATAAACCCCACACACTAGTCTACAAGCCTCTAAGAGTAGTAAAGATTGGCGGGACAGGGCCCCAACCTACCCATGAAAATATATACAACAAAAGCTAACAAACCTCCCAACTTTGGCAGCTCCGGAGGAAAGGGGATAGTCAACTGGATAGAAGTCAATCATGATGCTGAGGAGGTCTACTAGGTCGTCTATCGGGACATGCATGCATGAATGCAGCGCCCCCAGGCAATGGGGCGTCAGTACAAAATAATGTACAGAGTATGAAAGACAGTAGACTATGAGCAGGTGTCCTAATATACTTGAGTAATCCGGTAAATAAATCAAGAATAAGATAAGCATACTGACCTGCTCGTAAAACTAACCTTATCAAAAATAATAAAACAACAACCTAACCAAGCCCCCATAAGCTCGGCATGTACAAACAGCACGCAAGACCACCTACCCAGGCCCCATAAGCCTAGAATGTGCCAATCAGTCTATACACCCCTATCGGTAGTCCCCTATCCCCGTAGGCAGTCACATAGACCTCTTAGGCAATAATATAGCCCCGTAGGCAGTACATAGCTCTCTTAGGCATTAATATAGCATATAGGCAACTCATAGCCCTCTTAGGCAATAACATGGCCCCGTAGGTAACTCATAGCCCTTCTAGGCGTCAATATAGTCCTGTCGGTAGAACATAGCCCTTCTAGGCATATATCACATTCTTGCAGCTAATCACAATAGCCCAAAGGGCAACAATAACAATTCAACAGCTAAAAGCAAGCACTTTAGTAATAAGCAACCTATACAAATAGCCCTAGGTCGTGTCCAACATAGGGACACTACTAACTGAATAAGAATCCCGACAAGGGAAGATTATATCAAATTGAGTAGACAATAATCAACAATAATGGCTAAAAGTGTAACAAGGATAACAACCCAATTACATTTCTCCTAAGCTTTAAGGAAACATGCCGTAAGAAGAGAATAGCCTTAACATACCTTTTTCGCTTAATTCACGTGACCTAACGACTTTTATTCATAACCTCCTCGATACTACAACAAGGCAGGACCATAATCAACACACAAAAATAAAAGATACCATGACAATACGATAAAAGATATGTATTTCCATCGCAAATTACTATTTTCCGCTTATAAAAGCTAGAGTCTATGAAAGAAGGGTCTTATCTCGATCTTAAGTTCGTAATACGCCTCAAAACCTTCAAATATATCCAAACCCTTGCTGTCCCAACACTAAAGTGTGATATGCTACAAAATCGATAAAACAAATTATACCACGATGATGAGCCCAACGTGTAGAACAACTTTCGTCAAGGACTTAGGTCGAGAAAATCTACACTTTAGTTGATCCTAGAAATGGGTTTCTCTAATTTTGTTGGTTCTTAGCAAAAGAAATTAAGAAAAGGTTTGAAGAAGAAGATATATGTAAAGTTCCACCGACTTAGGGCCCCACCTCATGTGCTTGCTTGCGCAGTCCCACAAAAATGCAAATATATCTCTATTCTGAAGTCTTATGAACAAACGGTTTGATGTGTTTGAAACTAGACCCGTAGACCTTCGATTCAATAGGTCGTGGGCCCCATAACTCTTTTTATATTAGGAGAAAACCTACGAGATATTTGACCCAAATTTCAGAGAAATCTTTAAATGGAACTTACTATAACTTCCGCCAACTTTTATTTTGCCACTTTCCTAACTTCAAAGCTTGAGATGCAATACTTGAACACTTAAAGTTGGACATACCACATCATTCTTAATTTATTACCCACCCTCTTTGTCTTTCCATGGAGATACGAGTAATTTTAGACGTTTTGGAAAGTCGGGGTGTTACATCCTTCCCCCCTTAGAAACATTCATCCTCGAATGAAAAATCTGAGTCTCGCGTTTTAGTCCTTAGGAGTTGCCAAAATTTAGGCAGTGTATCCTTTGTAAATGTCACTATACAGAAACTTGAAACGCAAAATTTCTAACCTAGGCGTCTCACATGATGACATAAATAGCTAAGAACTATAGCTCCACCATAACAGTGCGAGCAGATATACAACGACAACCAAAATAATAATAAGGAATAGTATATATATATATATATAAATCAGATAGGTATCTTGCCTTACTGCCTAATATAAATTGATATGCCATCACCTTGGGGTGTGAAACAAGTGAGGATATTTGGACCTCATGCCATCCTCAGCTTCCTAAGTCACCTCTTCTCTATTCTTGTTCCTCCACAATACTTTAACCAAAGCCACCTCTTTGGTCCTCAATTTACGGACCATCACCCTAGGGTATGAAACAAGTTAGGATATTTGGACCTCATGCCATCCTCAGCTTCCCAGGTCACCTCTTCTCTATTCTTGTTCCTCCACAATACTTTAACCGAAGCCACCGCTTTGGTCCTCAATTTACGGACCTACCGATCTAAAATGGCAACTGGAGTTTCCTCGTAGAACAACTCCTCTGTGATCTGAACATCCTCAACTGGGAAAACCTGAGAAGGGTCTCCTACGCACTTCCGTAGCATCGATACATGGAAAACTGGATGAATAGATTTTAGCCCCGAAGGCAATTCTAACTCATTGGACACTCGTCCTACCCTCTGAAGAATCCGGTATGGCCCAATGAATCTTGGACTAAACTTTCCCTTTTTGCCAAATCGCATAACACCCTTCATAGGCGAGACTTTTAAGAATACCCAGTCATCGACACAAAACTCTAAGTCCCTTCATCGCACATCTGAGTATGACTTCTATAGGCTTTGAGCTGTTAGCAACCTCTCCCGAATGAGCTTAACTTTCTCCACTGTCTGCTGGACTAAGTCGGGTCCAATCAACCCTGACTCACCTACCTCGAACCATCCAATGGGGGATCTACATTTTCTCCCATACAAAGCCTCATAAGGTGCCATCCCGATGCTGGAATGATAACTATTATTGTATGCGAACTCAATAAGAGGCAAATGGTCATCCCAACTTCCCTTGAAGTCTAGCGCACACACTCTTAACATATCTTTCGGTGTCAAAACTGTGCGCTCAGCCTGGCCATCTGTTTGAGGGTGAAAGGCGGTACAAAGATTAACCTGTGTCCCTAATCCTTTCTGGAAGGACTTATTGTGCTCCTCTATCAGAGATAATAGATACTGGGACACCGTGTAGCCTAACAATCTCTCTAATATAGAGCCCTACATAGTCTTTGGCCGAAAAAGTAGCCCTAACTGGTAAGAAGTGGGCTGATTTTGTTAGTCTATAAACAATTACCCAAATAAAGTCAAACTTGCGATGCGATCGAGGTAACCCTGTAATAAAATCCATATTAATTGCTTCCCACTTCCACAAAGGAATGGCTATCTCCTGAACTAACCCTACGGGCTTTTGGTGCTTAACCTTCACTTGTTGGTAGTTAGGGCACTGCGCCACAAACTTAGCAACGTCCTTCTTCATCCCATGCCACCAATAGATCTCCTTAATATCATGGTACATCTTCGTCGAACCAGGGTGAATAGAATAACGGGAATGATGTGCCTCTTTCATAATTAGATGTCGAAGCCCTGCAACATTTGGAAAACACAATCGACCGCTATATCTGAGGACTCCATCTTCTGCTATATCAAATGCTAAAGACTGTTGATCCTGAGCCTTGGCTCTAATCTGCTCTAAGATAGGATCCTCTTGTTGCCGTGATTTTACTTCTACAACTAGAGCTGACACGGTTGTATCCTGAATTGTGCCCCACTATCGTCTGCCTCTAACATCTGACTCCCAAGCTACCTAACTGATGAATCTCTCCCGCTAGCTCCCACTTCTCAACACCTCAATGGGATAAACCACCCATAGATCTTCGACTGAGGGCATCGGCTACCACATTCGCCCTTCCTGGATGATATAAAATATCCACGTCGTAGTCTTTTAGTAACTCAAGCCATCAATGTTGTTGCAGATTTAACTCCTTCTGTCTAAATATATATTAAAGTCTCTTATGATCTGTGAAGATGTCAAAATGAACGCCATACAAATAGTGTCTCCAGATTTTTAACGCATGCACAACTGCAGCCAACTCTAAATCGTGGGTCAGATAGTTCTTCTCATGCTTCCTCAACTGCCTTGAAGCATATGTGATAACCTTACCATGTTGCATTAGAACACATCCCAACCCATCCCCAGAAGCATCACAGTACACCGCATAGCCTTCTGAACCCTCTGGCAATGCTAGAACTGGTGCTGATGTCAACTTGTCCTTTAGCTCCTGGAAACTATGCTCGCAAGCTTCAGTGCACTGAAACTTCACTGCTTTTTGAGTCAACTTCGTTAATGGTGCTGAAATTGAAGAAAACCCCTATACAAACCTGCTGTAGTACCCAACTAACCCTAAGAAATTACAAACTTCAGTTGGAGTCATAGGTCTGGGCCAAGTCTTTACAGCCTCAATTTTTCTGTATATCAACCGTAATGCCTGCATCTGATACAATATGGCCTAGGAAAACCACAAAGCTCAACCAGAACTCACACTTAGAGAACTTTGCATAAAGTTCCTGCTCTCGAAGAACTTGAAGGACTGCTCGCAAATGATCTGCATGCTCAGCTTTTGAATGCGAATAGACCAAAATATCATCAATAAATACAATCACAAACGTATCTAGATACGGCCTGAATATACTATTTATCAGGTCCATAAACACTGCTGGGGCATTGGTCAATCCAAAAGACATAACCAAAAACACAAAATGCCCATATCTAGTTCTGAAAATTGTCTCTGGAATATCTTTCTTCCGAACTCGTACCTAATGGTACCTTGATCTCAAATCAATCTTTGAGAAGTACTTAGCACCTTGTAGTTGATCAAACAAGTCACCGATCCTCGAAAGGGGATACCTATTCTTTATAGTAGCCTTGTTCAGATGTCGATAATCGATACACATCCTCAGCGAGCCATCCTTTTTTCTCACAAATAATAAGGGTGCACCCCATGGTGAAACACTAGGCCTGATAAAGCCTTTATCAAGAAAATCTTTCAGCTGATCCTTCAACTCCTTCAGCTCAGCACGAGCCATACTATAAGGAGGGATAGATATGGGTTGTGTACCTTGTAGCATATCGATAGCAAAATCAATTTCTCATTCGGAAGGGATACCAGGAAGTTCGTCTGGAAATACATCTAGAAACTCATTAACTATCTGAATAAACTGAAGAGTCGGTGGTTCTGCATCTATATTATGAGCGCGAACAAGATGATAAATACAACCTATAGTAATCATCATCCTCGCCTTAAGATAGTAAATAAACCTACCTTTCGGCGTTGCTGTATCACCTATCCACTCCATAACTGCCTCTCCTAGAATGTGGAATCTAACAATCTTCATCCGGCACTCACCATTATCATAACAAGACACTAACCAGTCCATACCCATAATGACGTCAAAATCAACCATCTCTAATTCTACCAGGTCTACAGAGGTCTGACGGTCGATAATTTCTATCGTTCAACCTCGATAGACTCTCCTGGCAATAATAAACTCACCAACTACTGTAGATACAATAAAGGGTCGATCTAATGACTCTGCTACTATACATAACTTTCCCGCTATAAATGGAGTAACATAAGATAGAGTATATCTAGGATCTATCAAAGCATAAACACAATGGGAGAAAAAAATCAATGTACCTGTCACAACATCTAGTGATGACTCTGAGTCCTGTCGGTGGGCTAGTGAATATGTACGGTTCTGGCCACTACCAGAACTGCTCCCTCTCTGCCTCCGCCTTTACCTCTACCTGCTGAAGTTGGGGTCCATGCCCCGTATACTGTACTGATGAGGAGGAACCTACTATTGACCTGGTCAACTAACCTATACCACCTTGACTTATGGTCAGGCAGTTTCTCCACCTGTGCCCCTCCTGTCCACAAGAATAACAACCTGTGGAACCCTGTCTGCACCTCCCAAAATACATCCTACCGCAAGTAGCACAACGCGGTGGTGTTGTCCTAGCCTAGCCTGAACCCCTCTGTTGCTGAGAGCATGATGTTCGTGAACCCTCACCTAGACCTGACTGTCCCTGATGATCAAATCTACTACCCTAAAACTGCTGAGGTGGAGGTCTAGGTGGCCTACTAGAATATCGAGGTCTGGGACCACCCTAAAAATGTCCCGGTGAATCAGCGGGCCTAGCCCACTTCTGTCTCTCTCTCTCGACCCTCTCACTCGTATACTGTAGATGTCGGCGATCCTCTATGCCCTATGCAAAGGCCTGAATCCACGAGATATCCATATTATCATTTAGCACAGCGGTAGAACAAGCCTCGATATAGTCTGAGTCAAGCCCTCCCACAAATCTATGCACCCTGTCATGTATCGTATCAACAAATGCTGGTTCATAGCTAGCAAATGAATCAAATCTCATCCCGTACTCTCGGACACTCATGCCACCCTGTCGGAGGTTCAGAAACTGGTCCACCCGGCCATCCCTAATCTCTCGAGGCAAATAGTGATCTATGAAAGCTTCTGTAAAGCTATCCCAAGTATTTAGAGATGTATCTTTTCCCCTAGATCTCTCCCAACTTTCATACCACAATACTGCAACATCATGCAATCGAAATGTTGCTAACTAAACTGACTCTGTCGCTGAGGCATACATGACTCTGAAGATCCTATGAAGCTGATCAACAAAGTGTTGAGGGTTCTCTCTAAGATCTATCCCTATAAACTATGGAGGATTCAAGGCAAGAAATTGACGAGCTCTTAAACTTCTGGGTCCTTCAGAAGGTCCGGCAACTTCTGGTGTAATTGGTTGGCGTTGTGCAGCTACTAACTGTGCTAACATAACATACATACTACACTCTTGAAATCTTGGTCAGATGAAATAGGAGGAACTAGAGGTGGTACTGCTGGTGGAGCTGTGGGTCCTGTAGCTTTCGGAGGCTCCTGAAGTGGTGGAGAAGCTATAGGGGACTCAGAAGATGTCTCCCCCTGGGTCTCACAATGGGTTGCTTCCACCTGTGGTACCTTGCCAGTACCCTCGCCTGCAGTTGTATCTAGTCCCTGGCTAGTTGTGGTCTGTCTGATGTCATCCATCTCTATCTACATACAAATATCAATTATAAGCCAGAAACCTCAACCCTTAATACACCGTTCTATAGCACGAGGTGAGCAAAAGAAGGATAGTCATTCTAACATGTCCAGTTGCTTCTTGTTTATCAAATGTGGTGCACAACACATTTATAAATAAGACTCTACTAGAAACGGCTTGCAGACTCCCTAGGATACGACGTTGCTCTGATACCAAGTTTGTCACGCCCCAAATTCAAGGGGCGCAACTAGCTCCTAATGCCAAAACGCATGCTCCTGCCGACCTTGCTGAACCATTTGCTACTAGCGCATTGTAGCCACACGCAGTTAAGAAAACAAGCAAGTATATCTCGAATTAAAATTAAGCCATCGGCCGGCAAGGCCCCAATAAACAGATCCATAAAAGAAACAGCTACTTCCAAAAGTTCATATAAAGAAATAGACAGCTAGCACGAAAGTCCTAATTGGGCCGTCGAGGCCACCATGATCTATATACCTAAACTGAAAGCAGGTATATCAAGATAATGCATCACACAACTAACAA
>JAJOOS010005892.1:0-24738 GCA_029582725.1 Solanum chiquidenum
AAGGGTTGGTTTTTGATTGTGAGGTTGAGGGTTCGATTCCTAGAGAGGACCTCTTTTTAAAATCAATTAAAAAGTACCATTGTTTGTTATTTTTTTGAAAAAAAAATCATTTTCCTTTTTATAAAGTGTACTTTTTAAATTTCTTGAGATGCGAAATTGCATATTTTTTTTTATAAATGGTTTCTTTTAATAATTCTTTTTCAATCAATAATTCATATAAAAAATGCATTTAATTTTTCTTGTGACATAATACTCAAGATTTATCAAACTTCTAATAATTTTTCTTTTAATATTATTTTTTTCCAAAAATCGTATTTAATAGTTTTCTTATGAAAAACCTATAATCTATTATTGCTAAATTAAATGAGTCCCTCAAATTTGTGGGCCTAAAACGATTGCCTTTTTCTTATAGGGCAGAGTCGCCCCTGACAATGGTGCACCCGTCTTTTTGAAATCCTGAATTCGCCTCTGCTTGTAGCTTGATTCTTATTTTATTTATTTTTCTCAATTTACGGTTTAATATGATTTTCAATTTGGTTGCTTTCTCCCCTATTTACCGTGATTACAGTAAGCAAGTTTGCGAACCAAATGATAGCTCCTTGAATCGGAAATTTATGGAAAACAGTTATTGTGATATGTTTAAGGTTTTTATACGCATAACACACCAATCTATTTTAAAATTAATCAATTATCTTCACATGAATCGTCGAATCAACAGGTGAATTTAAGCATGAAAATAGAACAAAAAATTGCACATCCAATCACTTGAAACATACAAAATTGCACATTCTATTCATTAGAATTATATGGCATACAAATTGCACAAACAACTCATCTTAACCTCTCTTGTGATCTTCATTCTTCACTCATCGTTCAACACACATTATTTTGTCAACCAAGAGCCAACAAACCCAGTTTAATTTCCAGCATGACAGACCAAGAGCTCATGCGGAGGGAAGGAGGGCTATACCGCGAATCGTCAGGAGAAAGTGGGCTTGCTAACAAATACTCCAAATGAGTCAATTTGATGAATGAAATCTGTCATGCTAAGCCTAATTACCTATTACCAAATATTCAAACCCAACAATCAATAACTCTACCATTCCACTAAAACACAAGAATATCAGTTTATTGGGAATATAATAGAGTCAAAAGTTATTCTTTGACTCAACTACCCCATTAATATATCGTAGCGAATAAAACCAAATAACAATCCAACTCATGAACTATACTAATAAAAATAGCACTGCCTTCCAAAGAAGGCAAACACGATGGACACAACAAGGGTCAGTTCCAAATTTTTCCCATACACATAATGAATTCATCAACACCTAACAAAAAAGGATTTCAAACATTACTGTAAACAAAATAACAAGTAAAAATTAAAGGGATAAAGAGTTTAGCAGCACAATATTTGATATTGCTTTCCAAAACATGTATGTCGACATGTACAGAGAGTATTCATTGACGCACCAACAAAAATACAACTCCCCATTACAAAAAGCATGATACTACTAACTACTATCAACCAGTACAAATTAAGATAAAACAAGCAACATTAGAGATAATCCAGACTAACAGTAACAATAAGTAACGGAAACATAACAACTTGAAAATAGCAAAAAAACAAAAACATAGAGATCACGATCAATGACCGCCGCTTGTGCACTCGCGGGCGAAATGACCTTCTTCACCACACTTGTAGCAGCCACCGCCGCCACCACCACCTCCACCACCACCGGAGTACCTGCCTCCTCCGCCTCCACCACCAGAATACCTACCTCCACCGCCACCGCCACTGCCGCCATCCTGTGGACACTCTCTAGCGAAATGTCCAGATTCTCCACACTTGAAGCAGCCGCCGCCGCCGCTACCTCCACCACCACCGCCTCCGTAACCACCTCCACCGCCTCCTCCGTAACCTCGGCTACCACCTCCGTAGCCACTGTCACCACCTCCATAACCACGGCTGCCTCCTCGACCTCCACCGTAACCACCTCCATCACGACCTCCTCCTCCACCTCCACCGCTACGAGAACCTCCTTTAACAGGTGCTCCATCAGGTCCAGTAACGTCACAAGCTTTAGCCCTGCCATCTGAGCCAGACTCGATCTGATACTCAACCTCCTCACCTTCAGCTAGGCTACGGAACCCTTCAGATCTGATGCCTGACTGATGAACAAACAGATCTTCAGAGCCATCGGAGGGAGTGATGAACCCAAAACCTTTCTGGTCACTAAACCACTTAACGATTCCCGTCAGCCTCTCACAACTCTCATCCGCCATTTTTTTACCTCACAAAAAAAAACGAAACCCTAAAACCCTTTTGAATGTGTTCCCTTGGTAATTTCACCGTGGCCTATTTCACAAAGGGATGGGTCACCTATATAGTGTGAAGCTGAGTGCCACGTTTTGTTTTGGGCCCAGAATTTAGTGGGCCATGATTCTCTTCCTTTAGTGTGCTTTGGAGAATTAAATCGACGGTTGGAAATTTACGAGGTGAACAGACGGTCAGGGTCTCAAGGTTGGGAATAGGATAAGACCAATGGTCAAATTTCAAAATAGTTTGACGATTTTATCCTCATTGTTTTAATACATATAACTGTAGTAATGAGGATAGTATAGTCATTCGGACATTTTCATGCAGAAAACGTTCCTGTTCCTTCCTTCTGTGTAGCAGACTAGCAGTCAAAGAGTTGTCATTCAAATACTCTATCAATCAAATTGGTTGCCATATTTGTTGATTAAATTTAAATTTATATATTTTATTAAATTTGATTTTTGTAGATAGTCTTTAGTAACAAAAATTCAAAATTTATGATTAAAGTTAGTGAATTTCTAATTCATTTTCATCCTTATCCAACGACGTCTTCCTATCCCATTCATTTTATTATATTATAGTACTAAATAAACTAAAATGTTTCTATCAATGAATTAATTTACGAAATATGGGTTTTCCATTTAAATGAAAGTACAAGCATATGTTTTATGTTTTGTATTTAATGCGATGGTATCAATATAAAATATCTAATGCGATGGAGTAGTATTTTATGTCACCGTACATCGTACTAGAAATTACTCTCTTCTTCACGTTCGCTACAGTTTTTCTTTTGAAGTAAAGATTTTTTTGTATTCACTGAAATTTGGTAGGTTTAACACAAATTTCATAGTATTAAAAGTTAATTACCTTCTATTCCTACTATTTTTTAAATTACAAAAATCTCTTTAATTTAATGAAATCGGATACATCCCAACGTCTCAATAAATCGCCTTCTAATTTCTGATACATCCCTCTACAGCATGATAACATCGTATCTCAATTTCGAATACATCACTCAACGTGATGAATGTGACTGATAAATTGCGTAAAGTAGATATTCTTATAATTTTTTTCAAATGACAATTTTTTTTAGAAAATGTAGTAAATATGCAATATATTGATTTGTGTATAAAAGTGTATATATATATTGTATAGCGATTTGATATATATATATATTTATATACATTGTTATGCAATATATATGCATTGCATTAGTTCATTTTTTTTATAAGATTCGGTTTTTTTAGTCCTGACCTGTTCCTATCTCTTCTCTAAATATTCCTAAATTTTAAATATGAAATCTTCTCGATATTTCAGTGCATTCAATAATTTTTCACTCAAAAACTTATTTCTTATTCATATGTTTTACAATCGTTAAGTCTAGATTTCTTGTATCGGGGGCGTAATCAAATCGTACAAAATTAAGTTTCTTAAAAACACCAATAAGGTAAAAATCTTTGAAAAAACCAGCTCCAACTTGAGGATAACTTGGAAGGGACTCGCCAATCTATGTAGGTTGTTGTAACTTGTAAGAGTTTAGTAGAATTAGTTCCTACTTTTTTGTTTTCATTTTTTTTTTTGTAATCTGAATATTGTTGAGATTCATTAATACTCCAGTTTAAATTGGGACAAATTCTTTTCAAGCGTAGATCGTGATTTGTTCAACCTTGTGAATTAAGTATTTTTCACATAAGAGTATTGTGTTGTTATTTTAATTCTCTCTACATTTTGAAAAATATGCAAAATGCTATAAATTAATATAATCGATCACTTAGGCAAAAATCAAGCAGAACCCAATTCACTCGTCCTGTGTTATTAGATAATGCTACATATTAACTTTCAATTGGTTTTTATAAATTTGCGTTCTGTTAGTAACATTGCTCTATGTTTGAATCCACTGAATTGTTTGACCAGCTTTCACTACAAATACCAGTACTATCTTTACAAAAATCAAATACATAGATCATAATTTGACTAATAATATATTTGTATACTCTAATTTAAGAAAACTGTTAAATAATAAAATTAATTTACGTTTGTACTCATATGGACTATTAACCAGTCGTAGTGGGATCACTATATCATAATTTCGAGTGTAGATATTAATGACTTATTTATTAGATAATCTTCAGGGTAAAGTTATAGCCGATTTATGGAAATATTTCCTTTTAAGTTAATTATTTAAAGTTTGTCATTGTTTTTAAAATTGTATAAATATAGGTTTTGAGAGCGACAGAACATTAAATTTTGAAAAAATTGTATAGAATAACAAACTATTAATTCAAATTAAATGTTATAAACATAGTTTGATTTAATTGTCCCCCATAGCAAACTGTTGTTATTTCGCCTCTCTCCTGGTGAATCTCGCTCGCCACTCTCGTTCTCTCCCTTGCCTCTCTCGCTTTTTATACAAACGCAAATGTATAAAATGCGTTTGTGTTTGTATAAAGCGAGAAAAAATTGTATATATACATATATTTTCGTTCCCCTCTCTCCCCTCTCCCAGATCTCTCTCGCCAGTCTCTCCCTCGCCTCTCTCGCTTATACAAACAGAAATGTATAAATTGTGTTTGTATAAAGCGAGAGAAAATTGTATATACACATGCAAATACATATATCTTCGTCCTATACACTTATAATTATACAATACAAATATTCCCTTGCCCAGTTCTCTTTTGCCTTTCCGTATTTCTCACTTTATACAAACACAAATTATACAATTGATCTTTTGTATATGTATACCGAAACAGAAACATATTATATACAACTGTTTTCTTTTGTATATGTATAGCGACATATACTTATTTATGTTTGCTATGGGGCGCAATTATGCAAACTATAGTTATAACATACAAATATGATTTTTGTGTTTGCTATATGTAAAAGTTGCTCTTAAATTTTTGTATCATAACTACAACATTTTAGTAGAGCTGTCAATATAGGTTGGCCCACCCCATCCGGACTAACCCATACAGGGTTTGAAATTTGATGGGCTAGCCCATTTTTGTGTGGGCCAGAAAATGGTCGGCCAAGCCCACAAGTATGTGGGCTACGGGCTTTGCCAGGCAGTCCTCTTTTCTTAAAAGTATATTTTTTATAATTTTTTAAAGGGAAAAGGGCCTGATATACCCCTCAATTTTGCCATTTGGAGTTGATATACCCCTCGTTATGAAAGTGGCTCATATATACCCTTACCGTTATACAAACAGCTCACATATACCCCTACCGTTACAAAATGAACTCACATATACCCTTCATTTAACGGAAGTGAAAAAATTAGTTTTAAATTTATATTTTTGAATTTTATTTTTCTTAAAATTATTTAGGGGTATATATGATTCTTCTAGCAAAGTTCAAGGTATACTTTAATCTTTTTCGTACCTAAATTATTTTTTGACTTCTTTTATTATAATTATTTGAGTTTCTTCTTATTATTTTATTTTTTTCTTTCATTCCTTAATGTAAAGAAAAAAAATTAAAACTTTTTTTTTTGTGGCTATATTATACTTTAAAACTTTTTTTTTGTCTATATTGTAATTTAATTTTTTTATTTAAAGAAAAAAATTTGGTCATCTATAATAAATTTTACAAGAATATTATGAAACATAAATAAATTTGACTATCAAAATAATAAATCTAAATTAGTTATATGAACAAAAAAAAAGTAAAAATATATATATATGTTTGAGGAGGATTAAATATACTCATATGTGATTATATATATATTTTTAAAAAATAATAAAAAATGAAACTAAAATTAATTTTTTTCATTTCCGTTAGAGGAAAAGGGTATATGTGAGCCATTTGTATATAAGTAGAATATATATGAGCCACTTTCATAACGAGGGATATATCAACTATAAATGACAAAGTTGAGAGGTATATAGAACCCACCCTTTTCCCCTTTTTAATTAAATTATAATTTAAAAATATTATCATAAATATCGACAAGACAATATTACATGGTGTTAGTGTTGTTACTTGTTAATCAAATACACAAATAAAATTATATTTATAGTATTTATTAAGTTTGATTTCAAGTTAAAGCATAAATAGTAAATATAAATATTAACCTAATTGTTTTCCAATGATCATAATAAAACACAAAAACTATGACAATATTTCATAGGTTACGGCCTATGTAGTAATTTTCTACAAATTTTAGGTACCTTTTAATTTATGTATTTCATATTTTACAAACATAATTTATATTTAAATTGTAATATTTCAAACTTTAAACAGATTTTTAGTTTAGATTCTTGTTATTTTCAATACTCTATTTTTTTAATTTAATTTTTATTAGGCCCATGGGCCGGCCCTATTCATATTTATCAAGCCCCACAAATCGGTAGACTTATTCACGTCGGGCTAAAAAACTTTTTTCTTAAATGAGCTCCAAAAATCATAGCTCAAACCTATAAAATCACGGATTAGACCAGGCCGACCCAACGGACCTAGACCATATTAGCGGCTTTAGGTTTTAGTATCTAATCTAACGTTTGCTCATCTAGATCTTGATTCACAATATTCTTCAATTATAATTTCAATAAATAGGAAATTAAAAGTGGACCATACGATAAATTAATTTAATTTGAAGATGAGTCGAGATATTTCACATTTCTTTGGTCCCACAAGTGTAATAATAGGGGTTAGGAACAAGTCAAAACATGTAGTTGAAATAGGCAAATTTATATTCTTTATTATTGTTCATTTGTCACTTTCCAATCCATATCAATGTTTGATACTCTAAGTACGTGCCTTTCAACCAAGGACAGATAAAATATCTTGAAATTCTCATATCTAAATTGTCAACAAAGAAACTGAAATCATCTTCTTTTTTGTTTGAAGTATAAGTATTTTATATCCCAATATTCAGGAGTTATTAACGATTTCTCAAATTTCAGAATTCAAACTCAAAATATTAGGCAAGGAAATTGAATTTCATACCCTCCACCAAACCTTACATCATACATTAGTAAAAAGCTAAGCATTATCTATCAAAATAAGAACAAAAAGTTGCAAATCTTCTCTAGAAATATGTTTGCATACTACAGTAATTAACCAACACTTGCCAAATCCCCAAATCAAGCTAAATCTCAAAACATGGGATTATGGGGGAGGGAATAGATTGTAGTGACTCCGCAAATTTACACATAACAACCCATACATCTTCATCTCTATCGTTACAACTCATAATGTCATGCCAATTGTAATTTCCGTGACGACCTCATAGGTGGTGATGGTGAGTGATGTTGGCCGGAGATGGGCGTGGAGCGCCAACATGAGGGAGGAATGGTGGCGGTGACCCCGGTGGAGGTGGGCATTGGTAACATTTGGTGAAAAGACCAAATGTGTCAATTTGATGTATGAAATTGGTCATACTGGCCCAACCACCAAATCCAAACCCAACAATAAGTACCCAAACCACCACAAATATATTTATTGTAAACGATCCAGCCCAACGTCCCACAAATTTTGGTGGTTGCTCTACCGCATTCTGCATAAATAATATCAAAGTTTATATTATTCGTATAAAAGACAAAAACATCCAACTACTACTATACTATGTGAGATGTGACTTAACTTTATTAATTCCTTCCTTTTATTCTCCATTGGTCCTTGTGAATCACAATATAAAGTAGTAGTATATGTAATAAAAATTACCAACAAATTTAAGAGATTTGGTACCTCTCGGGCTGCAGCGGATTTAAAGGTGAACATGTAAGCAAGAGCCGGGATAATGTAGACGGTAAAACTAACGAGGAGTGAACCAACGGAGGAGTTTATAGGGCCGAAAAATGGGAAAACTATGGCCAGAAACCATATCGGAATCACCACCGGCAACCGCGCCGCTGCCCTCCTACACATGCTCTTGCATTCGTGCATGCCTATGGCCTTCTCCCATACAAAATACAATGGTGTGCAAGCGAAACCAAATGTTATAAACTGTAAAAACAACAACTCAATGTTAGATGTCGTATCTTTATTTAATTTATTGCTCGTTAAGATAAAGTCAATATTGAACAAGTAAAAGGGAAGTGCCTGATGAATGAGCATGAGTATGACAGCCATGTCTCTGAAGGGTGATTTAGGTAGAAGAGAAAATGCATTAGAGTGATCAAGTAACAAATCACCAAATGCCCAATAAACTGATGCTGCTGATGGAAGGGTCAGTGTTAACACAAAAAGTGTTGCCCATAAGTAAATTGCCTTAAACTTTTGGGGTTTCCACATAGCATGCATTATTTCTCTGCTCAAACAAAACACAACAATTAGCCTCTCTTAAAAAAATATATTTAACAGTATAAGTTAAATTCGTATTACATATTGTAAAAAAATCTACTATCTCTATCCCGATTTATTTATCATACTTTCATTATTAGTCTCGTTCCCAAAAAGAATTAGATAAATATCTATGACTTAGGTAAATTATTGTAATCAATTCGTCACATAAATTAAGATGCATAATATTTTAGATATTTCTTTCAATGTACCTACAAGCTTCTGACATATATACCTAATACAATTAAATGCCTTTTACAGTTCACAGAAGCTAAAAATCTAGCGGAGTAAATATCAAGATTTATTTGCAGTCCCTTTCATATTTATGATAGGATACTTAATTATTTCTTGCTTCTTTTCCTTGGTTAATGGTACCTTTTAATTATGTTAAAAAACAGAAAAAGGAACATAAAAGGAAGAGATGTTCAGAGCACTTAACCATTCATTGATTCAGTAACAAAAAAAGCAAAAGTGATTCGAAAAAGATATTTTGCTTTCTAACTTGAAAAGGGTAAAAAAGAGTTCATAGTAAGTAATGACTTTTTTTCTTCCCATGCCTGAGAAAGGCACTCTGCCAAATTGAAAAATAAAATAAAAATAAAATAATAGAAAAATGCATGTAAAAAGCTAAAGTAAAAGTTAACAGGTTATATGTACAGTTGTATGGAGAATAACAATAATAGTTTTTTGACAAGGATTGGTCACCACGTAGTAAATGTTAAAGTTTTGAGGGAATATTTAATATCTTAGACAAAATAATAATACATACTACTATACTATAGTCCGCTTCTTCAGAATATGTCGAAATAGTCTAGGTTAAGTCATTTTCACACAAGAATAATGTTGTGGATAGAATTCAATAGTTTTTACTCAAATTTCGCTCCAATTTTAGAATTTTAGCCCCATTTTTAAAAGGAAATAATTTGCAATGAATCAATTAAGATGTCTTACACAGTAACAGCATGTCCCCCAAATGTGTAGAGAATGTTTGTTGCTCCAGTGAAATATAGAACCATTTTTGTTGGACCTGAATGTTTCACTCCCTCGACCTGTTTTTATAACAAGAAATAAAAAACTAAACATTTCAAATTACAAATTAATTATTCATGAATCCATGCATATGTAGATTTCTTGACTGTTGAACAACAAGTACCCTATCAGATCCTCTAACAATAATGTGTGACAACATTTTTGAAACGTGACGTGGTATAATATCCTTATATTTTATTCACTAGCTAAACTTCAGTTACTTTAATACGATAAGAAATAATAGTGTCCAATAAAATCGTGAAATTAAATACCTGGCCATGAAGGAGTGATGCGACAGTAAGATACCAAGCAGTGTAAGTGGTCATTAATAAGCCAAGAAAAGACCAGATTCGGTAGTTGTGAAAAGATGGAATGAATACAGTAGTTGCACAACAAGCTCCGAATATATAAGTCCAAGTTCTTTTGTCCAAATTATCATTTATATAATATATATTGCTGCAAAATTACAATAAATTAAATAAAAAACAGAATATACAGGGGGGCAGGTAGAAAATTTAAAACAAAACAAACCTTGCACAGGCTATAAGTTGAATGACAGATCCAAACAGAAGAAAAGTACAATTAAATGCCAAACCAACGTTTCTCCAATGTTTTCCAAGTAATCCATCAAGAACTTCAAACCACTATACACAAAAAAAATCACATTAAAAAGATAATTACACAAATACTATAGTTTAATCAGAATGCCATGTGAAATGTTGTCCTTTCCCTTTGTGTAAATTTAGAAGTAGTGAGACAAAATATCTAGTATTAACTTATATCTTGTCGGAGTGTCTCTTAAATTAAAAAAATAAATCACCCCTTCGAAACTAGAAAAGTTTTTTTTTTCCGATTATGAAGAATCCTGCGTAAGCTACTGATTTTACCTGAATGACGTGGTTGCGGAAATCGACTTTTTCTCTTTCTTTTCTGGTTCGGTACTCAATGTAGAGAATGCTAATGAGATAAGCAGTCCAACTGCCTAATAAACCGTAGAAGAGTTGAAACGAAACGCCAGAGAGCATTCCAAGTTGAGAAAATGAGTATGGTAGTGTTAATAGCACTTGAGCTACCTGAAATTAAAATGAAATTTTCAATTACGCACTTATACTTTGCGGGGATCAGATTATGGAATTAGTACCTGATTAGAAGCACAGCTAAACCAAGCATCATAAGCAGAGCCACCATGCCAAAATAAATTAGAGAATTTGGATTTGATGTCATTATTAGTATTAGGCTTTCCTTCACTCTCCATCTCAACATAATTTCCTACTATCACTGTTTCCACTACTTTGTCTGTAGATTCCATCTTTGTTTTCCTTATGCTTACTAAAAAAATGTGTGGTATAGGGACTTTAGTAGTTAAAACAGAGTTGGATGTTTAGTAGGGAAGCATAGTGGTGTATGTTATATTTATATTGAAAGAAATGAATGTTAAAACAGTTTTTGTTGGGTGGGCCTTGTCCACACTCCACACACCCTTTTCTCAACCTAATTCTCCTTTTTAGCTTTTGTTTTTCAAGAAAAAAAAAAAGAAAAAGGGGTCGAAGAAAATGGGAAATTGGTGTTACGTTCTTTGAAGGATGAGATTCGTGACTAGAGTTAAACGATTAGAATGTGGGCACCTAGTTGTAACTTAAAACTACAAACACTTACCATTGTTTGATTGCTTATCAGTATCTAAATACTCCTTATTTAGCGGCAGAGTCAGAAATGTCATTAAATGATTTAAAATATAAAAATTGAATACACACTCAAAAAAATTAAAATTGATTTAACATTTACTATATATATAAAATAATTTTAACTAAAGTCAGATACAGCAGAACGCCAGATTGTTCACCCGAACTCCTTCATCAAAAAATTACATTTTATATATGTTTATATAGATAAATAGATAGATTTTGAATCCACTCAATACAAGACTAGATGGTGACTTAGTGATTTCAGAAGATCAATTTATTTTGAGGTAAGCACTATATTTTTATTTTTCCAAATCGCCTTAGTGAAAAAATTCTGAACCGATCACTACTTTTATCAATATATAAATATTATAATATTTCACCAAAAAAATTCAAATAGACCCCGTTATCCTTACCTAATTTCAGTGCTTAAATGAGATGATATTTTCCACCAAGGTACTCGTGTTTTTTTTTTGTAATAAGGGCAATGTGGTAAGTCAGTAAAATAAACATTATAGCAAAAAAAATTGATATTAATTCATGCAAATACTACGAAGATGGGAGTAGACGGCAATAGTAACAGCGGGGATGGGGTCTATGGCGTTTTTGAAGGGTGGTAATTTTCATGAGTAGAGTTAAACGATTAGAATGTGTCCACTAGTTGTAACTTAAAACTACAAACACGTACAATTGTTGAATGCTTTTTTTTTTTAATTGAAAACTATTACAGCTTGTTTGGATGGTTGTATTCGATAATTTTATAATCTATTATATTATATTTGATTATGTTAGTATATTATATTATTTTTTTATGAAATAAGACTTGGTAAAAAAAATGTTTATAAGCTATTTCCTCCGCACTCACTTGTCCATTTTTTACTTATTTAGGTTTGAAATTCAAGAGATAATTTATTATTATATTTTATTTTATCTTTATGAGTTATTATTAAAAACTACTCTTCATTATCCAACATTTAAACTAATACTTATACTAATTAGGAGTAATATAATAAAAAAAAATTGAAAAGAATATGTCAAGTTAAAAATAAACGAAAGGAGTATAAAAAACTATAAATTGAGATAATCAACTTATGTTGTTTATCGGATTTTAACTTATAAGCACTTTGCTTATAAATTTTTTAATGTTTATTACTGTCTTGTTCACTTTTAGTTGTAATGTTGAGCTTTTTAAAAGTCAATTTGACGAATTTTTAAAATTAAATTAAATTACATTTACAAAAAATTTAGATATATTAAAAAATTATACGAAAAGTACTATTAATTGCAATTTTTTACATATTAATATAATGAAAAAGTACATCGTAAAATGTTAATCAAAATCCTTATAGATTGATTTAAAAAAAAAAGAAATCTATGTCAATTAAAAATGGACGGAGAGAGTAAATATTAAGTAAAAACCTTAGTATTACCTCTTTGAAGTTACAAGGGGTGTGATTTTGGGGAAGTGTATAAAAATGTTGGTTTATAGCTTCCAAGTTGAAACAGTTCAACTTTGCGAGCTTTGACGAATACCCATGTTATTCGTGCCCAAAGCAATTGTTCCTATGATTAAATCTTTTGATTTAAGCATTAATAAAATTAAACATAATTAAAATTATTGTCTTTTAGTGCAGATGCTAATGTAATTATGGGAGCGTGACTGGCTTCTTTGCACGAGTGGGTTTCTCTTCTTCCCATGGAGCAATATTTGATTAATTTAGCCTAACCTATGCTTTGTAATTGTATATTTTAAAAGTAAAATATCGAGTACTACAACTAAATACTTGTGCCTAAAACAGGAAATGATTTGCCTTAAATCACATTGTACTTTTAATTATTCTAATTCTATCTTTATCTGATGTCATAATGACGTCAAGTTCAATGTCATTAAGACTAATAACCTCTTCAAAAATGCTAAATGGCCAGAAAATTTAAAAACTCTATAATATATATATATTTTTTTTTTACATAATTTAGTTAAAACGGTAAATATGTTAAAAAATAAATAAATAACATAGATAAAATATCATTTTGATCAAATTCTGACCAAATTTTTTGGCCAAAAGTCAAATAGCTTAAATTTTGACCTACACATAATTTTGAGAAGAAATATAATTTATAATGTTTTATGCAAAATAATTTAAGATTTAAACATTATATTAATTTTATCTAATTTAACACCGAAGTTTAATTAAGTTAGATCCTTAAAAACTAAATGTGACAATTATTTCAAGACAAAAAGAGTACTGTTTTATCTTTCTTCCTTTCCTTTAATTTATATAATTTAGTTCAATTTTTTAACTGATATGTCGTATTTTTATTTTTCATACATAATCAGATTACTTAGTAAATGTTACATGAAATGATAAGTATACAATCTAAGACAAAGTAGATAATATGTCGTTAATTCGTTATAAATCGACTTACACCAAGTGTCCTTGTAGATTTCATACACTTCACAAAGTTCATGTAGAAGAACGAGGAAAAATAGTAGTAGTAATAAAGAGAACGAGCCCACCACTGTGACATAGCGGATAGATCTCTCCTTCCTTAATCAAAGATATAAATTTGAGTTTTGAATTTAAAGAAATTCATAGTCGGAGTGCCTTTTCCGACTGAATCTAATGTAAATTTAAATAAGTCGAAATTTAATATAATATTAAACACCAAATAAAGGGGGGGAAAAGTTGAAAACGAGAGAATTATAACAAAATAGACCGTATGATTAGAGGCAAAGGGGCGTGGTCGCTTTATAGCAAGAAGAAGAAGAGAAAAAAGCTGTTTTTATCACATGGCTTTGGGAGGAAAAAAACTTTATTGTCTCGAGAATTTCACTCAATCCATTGCTCCTTCCAATTTACCATCTTCTATATTACACATTTTGAAATTATATAGCATATAAATTCATATTTTTTAAGTTGTTGCTCCGTTCGTCTCAATTTGCGTGACCATTTTTTAATATTTAATAAAAATGTTTTTTTGATTGAACTTTCATGTTGTGTTATAGATATTTTAGATGTTCAATTTTATGCAGGAAGGTGCTAAGTATCTCAATTAGTTAAGAAAATGAATTGTTATATCTCAATATGTTTTTGAACAATTTTCACTTCATGAATTAATTTTTAATATCTTTTTGCTTAAACTTCTCTTCTACTATTTTTTTTTCAATTACGTTTATATATTTTATGTACCAATTACCCATAAAAAAATTATGTTTTCTTAACACTATAGTCTTCACACATTTTAGAGACATAAGGACAAACTTATTCTTTGAGAACTGTAAGATCATGTGCCTTTGAAACTGCGCTTTATCTTGTAAAAATTCCCCCCATCTCCTTTTTCCATCAATTTATTCATATGTTATGGTAATTTTGCTATTTTGCTAAACATGCTTCTTAATTGGTACCCAATATAATCAGAAGTTTTGAGTTCAAACCCTACTGGATACAAATTGTCTTAGTTAAGAAGCGTACTACTTTCCGAAAGATTTTCAAATCAGATCGTAATACAAGTATTCTTAGTTAGGAACCAAAGAAAATGAAAGGCAAACACAAAAGCCTCAAAACCAAGACAGGAAGAAAGAATAAAAGGACAAATGCTTTTATCATAAAATGAAACAGCAAAAAGTGTTAAAAAGTAAGCAAAATTCACCATTCCCTCAGAAAAGTTAGGGGGACTAAATAGAGCATACTGATTGCTAGTGCAAGACAAAAAGAAAATTCACAAAAGAAAAAGTTCTTTAAATTCATATTTATTTAACCAGCATTTTTATTTTTAGTTTTATTTAAAAGGCAAGATGTTTTTTTTTTTTAGATACTATTCAGTCCCCAAGAACCTTTAATTATATGTGTCTTCTGCTTTTTACAGAGGTCTTTTTGAATTTAAATGTGTCACCTAGAGTTATCATTTATAATTTGCAATGTTATGATGCTAAAACATAATGAGGTCAGATTTCTTTTAAATATATAAGTTTTATGTAGTATTTCAATTGTAAATACTACTCTAGTTTTCGAGATTTATGTTTAAACAGTTTTATTTCTTTGTTTAAACAGTTTTACAACAAATCACAATTTAATTAATTGATCGTCTATATTCCAAAAGTTCTAGATAATGATAATGAAGCATATCTGTAGTAATTGTTGAGGGTTAATACACAACTTTATAGTAAGTAATAGTTGAACTTAACCACGTGATAATTGTAAGATCACAAAAATTTACTCGTTATAACAGTAAAGTCACCTTTATGGGTATCGATTTCATCGTGTTATCGTAGAAAAATGTCATGACTTCATTTTCGTGGCTTGTAGAGTTAAATTATTTTGACATAAGCAAAATACAGTTTTATGATTTTATTGTTATAGTGACACTACTAGAGCAGTGAATTTAGGTCAATGAAACTGGGAATGGAATAATTAGTATGAGTAAATACATAAAAGTGATGAAGAAGTGCAACATATTGATGTTAGTTGTTGGATAAAAGAGTGATAATTTTATTTTTGCCACGCTTTACAGACATATATAGTATTCATGGGACCAGAAACATTCTCTGTGTAGTTTTGTCCTACTTTCCTTCCTTTGACTGCTAAATTGTTCATTCTCTTTTGTCTTAATTTCTAGCATACAATTTTACACTATACTTCATTTTCCTCTCTATATGAAAACTTGGCATCAATTTTGGCTGACAAAATTGAATCACTACTGGTAGCTGAAATTTCTAGTCTATGGCGAACATTTGTACGTAAGTTATTTGACGAGTATAACAACACCAACAGACTCAGTATAGTCTCACACATGACGAATAAAATGAAAAAGCTGATCCTAATTTGAGTAATTTTGAGTAAGCAAGATAAATTAACTAATGTCATGTGATGAATACAACCTCATGGTATATTATGTTTCCTTAACTATGTTGTTAGTAGTTATGACAACCTATCACCCTTATAGTTTTCCCGACATGACATTAAGCGAACATGATAACTAGCGGTCCTATACAGATATTGGATTCACGTAAATTCAATAACTATCTATTTGTGTTGAAAAACATCAAATTTAAGATCTGCCTCTAGTTATACAAGTTTGGTCTCAGGATTAACCAATATTATTGCCGCTAGCTAGCCATTGAATCATGAAGTGAAACATTATGTTTCTTTAATCCCTAACTCACTATATAAATATATAAAAAATGATCATTAGTGACAATTGATTCTTAATTGCCGCTAAATATGTATTTTTAGCCGCAATTAACACTCTTTGTATATGTCCCTAAAGACTTTAGCGACATTGATTCTAATGACACTTAATTAATGTCGATAAAGATTTTAGCACTTTTTTTAATGTCAATATTCATTACCGCTAAAAGTTGTTTTCATTGTAGTGACTCAAAATTGTATATTTGTATTTTGTGTCTTAATATATAGTACGATTGTTAGATACATTTGTTTTGTTTAAATTCTTTGGTATATTGCAAAAGCTTGGGGAGATATAAGTTGACAGACAAAAATGATAACCTAAGTTGACCTTTTAATAAGGAGAGACAAATCAGTTATGCCAATCTATGTGGGCTCTTTTTTTAGGGGAAAAATATCATTATTCTTTTTTCAATTAATGGATTAGACTTATGATTGAGTACAAGAAAATGGGTATTTATGCACGCTAGGGCCAATGTAGATGATGATCAACAGTTGTTTCAAAATAATGCCTTTTAAGCACTCTTTAGTAAGCACAATGATACATAACAAAAGGTCCATTAATACGTCTAGAGACTTAGATTTGGCACAAAAGTGCATTAAAATGCCGTTAATTAGTGTTTGGAAAGGATTATATCTTTGTAATGGGGGTCAATCTTTATCCTTATTTGTTGAATTACCAAACTGTATGGGCCTCTGATGGATAATCAATTAATGCACCTTTTTAGTATGCTAAACAACTAATGAACAATAGCCAAATGAACCACATTAATGATTGAAAAAGGTGCATTATATCTATAAAATTAGGACTAAAACTACGTCTCATATTTGGCTATATGTACTTACTTGTTAATGATCAAAGCATTTAATAAAATTGTTAATGATCATCAGTCTAATTGTGAATTCTAATGCCTATAGGTTGCAAGGTCAATTTTAGAGTTTAGCTATCTCATAGGGGGTCACGAGCAGTGCTATGCTACTGAATCTCACATAACTAATACTATCATGACGCTATGAATCGTGATACACCTGCATTGATTATGTGATTTTGAGTACAACGCTGACGCTATATATCCATAAAAGCAAGGTATAGTATATATGAACCACCAGATAAACATATAATTTTGCATTGCTCCTGTGGGAAGTATCCAGACTTTTAGCCTGTTGAAGAAGCTAGGGGCTAATGAGCTGGATTAAGCCCGAAAGGGACTTTCCCTTTTGATGGGCTAGGGGCTAGGCCCATATAGTACTCAGGACATTTTGGGCTAACTGTAGAAGGGGAGATGGGAGAAAATATTAGATCAATCAAAGCTAAGCTGTTGTGTTAAGGGTAATTTTTACATATAGTCGCTCAAAATAACATAATTAGGCCTTATAATTATAGGCGAGAATGGAGGAGAGAGGAGAGAGGCGAGCGAGATTGGGAGAGGGAGGAGAGAAGCGAGCGAGAGAGGACAATAATTTGGATAATTCGCATCTCGTTTGTATAATTTGCGGGTATGTTTGTATAATTCACGTGTATTTAGTATAATTGAGTAATACAAATTCTGGATTTACAAAAATATGAATAAACTCGAAATAACAAATTTATACAAACATAAACATATGAACTTTAAACAGTTATATAAATTATATTAGATAAATCATATTATACAAAATCCGAAAACAACACGTTTATACAAACTTTAAAAAGTTATACAAAAAAAGATTGAAGGTACCTGGTGATAAAACTGAAAACCAAAGGAAATCACCGTCATATACATTACAAATCAAACAAAGAGTTGTTAGTTGTGAATAATATAAACATGACGAGTTATACAAACGTGACTAATTATACAGATTCGAATCCAACCCAAGTAAATAACGATTAATGTTAGTCGCAAGTAGTAATTATAGCAAACTATAGCTATGATGACTAATTAAGTAGTATAAATTTTCTTAAACACGTAATTTTCCCTGTTTTAAATGTAATTGGAAAGTAATTATTTTTAAATAACTCCAACAACAGGTGCTGAAATTTGAATTTCCTAGAGCGATTCATACTTCTAAAAATTTAAACTCAAAAAACTTGAAGAATTTTTTTGGGGGTTTGAAATAGACTCAAGAGTGAAATAATGATAAAGTAATGAACATGTATCATAAGTAAAATAATAACGTATTGCGCGTAATCTTAAATATATACTGACCTTATTGATTTTAAACAAATATCTCCATGAGTGAGATAACGATAATTTGAGTCAAAACTTTTGAGTCAGGTAGAATGCTGAATTTATATGTTGTAAGCTTTTACAACTTGCTAGATGAAATTATAGATTCTATGGGTAGTGACGAAATTAGGAATTTCATTAATGCGTTCAAGATTTCATATATACAAATGAAAAGTAGTTTTTGATCTATGAAGTTCATATAGTTTTCTATATACATAATATAATATATTTTAGTGAAAATGAAAATTACCAATTTAATAATTTTAAAAAAACCAGCTTTTATGTATAAAAATATATTTTTAAGAAAAATATTAAATAAAAAACAAATATATAAAAAGTTTAGGAAATCAAATCTGTTAAAAAAAATAGAGAAAAGAGATGCCAAAATTTTACATAAAGTTACAGTTTCTTCTCTTCACAGTCACTTTAGTTCGATTTCCCCCCTCTCCTTCTAGTATTTTTTTGGCGCTGTTTCTATAATCTTTTTCAACTTTTTTTCCCTTTCTTTATTCTTCTGGACCTCAATAACCCAATTAAAATGAAAAAGAAAAAGTTAACAACTTTGAAACCTGAAAATCAATCACTCACTTTAACCACTACTCATCATCAATGGATCGTCTTCTCATCTTTTTCTCTCTTCTTCTCATCACTTTCTCTAATTTCTCAGGTAATCAATTACTTAACTTCTCTTGAAGATTTTTTAAAACTTTTTTTCTAAATCTTGATTATTTTTTTTATTTTTTTTTAAACTTACAGAGGTGCAGGCAACAACTTTCAAGATAGTAAACAAGTGCCGCCACACAGTATGGCCCGGAATACTAACCGGAGCTGACAGAGCACCCGTTAATCCAACCGGGTTCGTTCTTAAAAGTGGGAAATCCAAGACTCTCAAAATGCCCACAGCTTGGTCGGGTCGGGTTTGGGGTCGGACCCTCTGCTCCAACGAACCCTCCACTGGTAAATTCACCTGCGTCACCGGAGACTGCGGGTCTGGTAAAGTGGAATGCGCCGGAGCGGGTGCTATACCGCCGGCGAGTTTAGCGGAGTTTACTCTCAACGGCGATCAGGGTTTGGATTTCTATGACGTTAGCCTTGTGGATGGGTACAACCTTCCGATGCTTATTGTTGCTAAAGGAGGTACAAGAGGGGGATGCAGTTCGACGGGATGCTTAGTGGATTTGAACGGCGCGTGTCCGAGAGATTTGAGGGTTGCGAGTGGGGGTGAAAGTGTTGGATGTAAGAGCGCGTGTTTGGCGTTTAATGATCCGATTTACTGTTGTAGTGAAGCGTATAATACGCCTGACACGTGTCACCCTTCGAGTTACTCGCTCTTTTTCAAGCACGCGTGCCCACGCTCTTATAGTTATGCTTATGACGATAAGACTAGTACCTTCACTTGTGCCTCTGCTGATTACTTGATCATATTTTGCCCTCCTCCTTACACCAGGTGAATTTACATTTACACCCCATCCTATACTGATTTTTTGCTTTTATTTCTTAGTTATTTGAAGATTTTTACTGTCATTATGTGATCAAATTATAACTAGTGGCAAATCTAGGATCTTTAGGACATGGTGCGAGAATTAATCTCTAGTCCTATAGGTAATTAGCTGAACATTACATCAAGTTTACCATTTCGTCTTCTTATAGCATTGATTCCAGTATAGTATATCAATTTTAGAAAATATAGACATAAAATACCTAGTTTAGTGATCATGCGTTCAAGTGTCCCACATTTTATTTATAAATTCGCCCTTGATAGTAATGTCATGGACTCAGTGGCATATTTAAATACGTGCCAATAAATATGTTCAGTCAAACATAGTCATATAAAATGAGACTTGAGGAAATAATAGGTAAATTATGATAATAAGCTTTGACGGGTGAAGCCTAACCTAAGCATGCACTAAATCCGCCTCAATGTGGTGTTTAAATGAATAACGAGTTCCATTTGTGGACCTGAATAAATGGAACAGGTGTAGATAATTTATATAGTCGACTTCAACTAATTTAGAATCGAGGCATAGTGAAATTGATTGACATGATCTGGATAATGGACATTCAAATGAAATATCTATTGACTAGTGATCAGTTCTATGGGAAGGAGGGGGCTCTATATTCATAATAAAGGAGCATTTGATATGGGAATGTGGGCATAAGAGATAAAAAGTAGTTCTGAGCATAATATAAACTTGGTTTGTATTGACATACCAATAGGAAAATTTGAATGTTTAAACTTCTAATTTTACCCTTAACGAGAATCTTTTATAGCCACACAAATGTGATGATATATTTAAGACCACAAAATTTAAAAGATTTCCTTTTTAATCTCTGCATAAATTGATACAGTGGGAGTGTTAAAGAAAGAATTGCCAACATGTCCTCCAAAATGTTGGAGGCTACGCATTTATGGAGTATACACTTGATATAAGAGGTTAGAGGAGTGGAAGCTAAAGTGGAGGAGTATTACTGGGCGTTTGACCATGTTTCATCATGAAATTTGAGAGAAGTAGTTTTCAAATTTCAATTTTAACACACAAGTTTTATCTCTTAAACTCACACCTACATGCTATGAGTTTGCAAGGGTTGCCAACTTCATCTCCTAGCTTCCCACCATTGAAGCATTCACTAGTCTTAGTTTCTTTTAATAACCCCTTCTATGGTTTGATAAAGTCGTTTGTCATTGTGCTCATGGGATCTCTATAATAATTTACCTTGCTTGCAATTGACTGCCAACCAGTCCTCTCTAACAACTAGGTCAGTGATGGAGATGTGTGGTTTAACACTCTTCCTCAAGGTGTTAGGTGTTGGAAAGTTTACTTATGATGTAATGCTTATATTTTCGTCACGACACTTATATATATATCATCTTTGAGATGCCCTTTATGGAAAAAAAGAAGAGGATTTCCTTAGTATTTGTGGAAAGGTTCAAGCTGGCAACTCCTGGGTATTTTTAGTTGTTGATATAACTAACTGTTCTCCACTTAAGTAAGAAAAAAGTTTTGCAGTGTATTAAAAAGTAGAAGAAGTCTGTTTCATCTAACTCTTCCTACTCTAACTATGATTATTTCGTTGAGAAGGTCATCTTAACCTGACTTCTTCTGCCCTCTGAAGTGAAGTGAATGTCTTACTCATGTATTTGGTTCAATTATAAGAAAAAAAAAACCTTACTTCCACTGTCTCAGAATGAATGGCGGAGTATGAGTATGAGAATCAAGGCACTACCTTCCATTTTGGACTCGAACATCAGTTCCTAAAATCTATGTTTTAGAAAGTACACTCTCTACCCTCACAAGACGGGATAAGACTACGCGCACACAGCCCTCCTCGGACCCTACTAGTGGGATCACACTAGGTATGTTGTTGTTTTAGTAACTACACTAAAGATAACACAACTTCTCATGGATAGAAGTATTTAGAGACATATTTGGAAAGAATAGTCAAAGCTATACCTTATGAAAAAAGTTAATAAGGTTGTTTTCTACTTCATTGTTATAAGATATGTGTGAGAATCATGACATTCAAATGGAACTTAAGGGGACTATACTTAGTTGCTTGATAGTTCTGAGGAAAATGGAAAAGTTACCTGCTGATTTTATATCTGCTCTGAGAAACCAATATGATAAAATCATAATCTTTGTTGTTTCGCAATTTCAAAATAGATTAGAAAACTAGCTATTAAGCTCACATTTTAATGGTGTTTGAATAAAAATTGTGCAGCCAGAAAGTGTTAGGAGCACGGAAGGATTCAGCTGAGTTGCCACTGGTTAATAAAACCATGATGTACATAGGAAGGCGTCATTGAAGCGCGGTTAGACATCCATCCGACCAACTTTACTGCACATTATGGTGTCAGCCATGCGTATTATTGTAGCAATATTGCACTTGCCTGTACTCCGAGAACATTGTGATTTGTGACTGACCTTGATGGGAACCTTTCAAGCTAATTTACAAACAGAAGTTGAAGCTTTGGACTGTCATGAAACCCAATGCGGACTATCTCTCATTTAAAATCACCTGTGCAGAACTCGTCGATAACAAATGACAATAATTGTGTATAGGAGCTTGTAGCTTCTTATAAGATTGATATTTGTTCATTTTCAGTCTACATTTTGCTCTCCGTCGCTGTGCTTGGAAGGGTCCATAGTGTAGAGTCCTCTTCAAAAAAGAAACCTTAAACTGTATTTAAGTTTGATTCACAAGCAGATTTATACCTCCCTTTCTATGTTTTTAAGGTGTTGGGGGGGGCGTGGTAATGCTTTTCTTTTCTTGAGATAGTGATAATGTGGTGATTTGAAACTAGTTGAAAGTACATATAAGGATATTCTGCCTAGAATAGAAATTGTATTTTGGTATATGATTTGTTTTACATAATATTGCAGTGAGGTGAGCTTAAATACAGCAACATTCATTTATAGCCGATCTCAAAAAGGTGTTTACCTTGGCAAAACTTTAAAGGACTCAAGACGACGCTCAAGGTGATATTCAAAGGACAAAATAAACCTACTCTTTTCCAATACATAAGTGACAATTTTGATTAAGAACTTGAAAATGATTTACTCAAAAAAGGGACAGACGAAACTAAATGCCATTTCAGCTTTGGAGCTAGTTGCTCTTTCTCTTTGTTAAACTAATCGGTATGTGGTGATTTTCGCACTCTTTTAATGTATGCGGATTATAACCTTTATCCATCTTCATCACTTTTAAGATTTGCAATCTCATTGTGAAAATGCCTCATATAAATTTTTGGTTATCATTTGGCGAATCATGTTGATATCTGTTGGTGGATCCTTGACGTTTTTTGTAATTGGTCTAAGGAAATTAAGGAATTTTATTTTTTAGAATTGGGTTGTCATGATACAAGGGAGTCGTCTTCGGTTGAAAGGCTTGGTTCTGCCATGGGTGCGTTGTTAGATTCTCGAAGAGCAGATTTTATTGTTGCTTTGGGTGAGACGACTAGGAAACCAGTTTTTGATAAGGGATGAAGAAGAGCCCCGAAGACAGAGCAAGGCTTTTTTACTCTGTTTGGTTCAAATGCCAGTAAACTAGTGCATAGAATATAAACATAATTTGTTCTCACCCTTGAAGAAAAACTGGAAAAGATGCTAAAATCAAGAGAAGCATCCAAAGCAATGTGCCTAACATACAAATGACCCCCAGTCTCTAGCTTTGTCTCATTGATGTTGAGAGTGCCATACTAGCTGAGTTAGCTACTGATTAAACATTGATATTTGGTTCTTAAGTCAAGCTACTCTAGAATCAATTCATGAATTGATAGCATGCCTTCCTGAAATTTGGTTTACTACGTGTCGATGCTCACTTGAGAACTTTGCTAAAGATGAAGTCGTTATGAACATGTGAAAACCACCAGTTTTGAGGATCCTCAACTCCTCTCTTTTTTTCTGTACGGATAGCTAATGAAGAAACAAATTCTTAAAATCCGGTATCTTGAAAAATCCTCAATCTTTTGTCAATTTTCCTCAGAAAGATTCCAGTATCTTTACTTCCTTCCAGCTTCAATGTTTCATCACTTGAGCCTGGAGCAGCAACAATTATATATTCTTTTCAAAATCCGGCATCACTCTCGTAGTTCCTGAGCTGCATTTCCAAATCACCTGGTGAACGTCCACTCGTGAGGTTCATGGAAACTGAAGAATTAGCTTAATGTAGCTATGACTTTTGGACTTCCAACAAACCTGATTGGAGAAACGTGATCGAGTTTGAACAGATGCTACTCCCCATGTCTGTGCTAGGGGATTTAGTGACAAAAGCTTGTTCTACCAACATTACTTCCCATGGGCTTGTAGTAGCACACATCCTATGTGCGTGTATAATGAAAAACATTTTCACCATAAATGGGGAATCCTCCGTGACCAATTGCAACAATTGGTGTACCTCTTTGAAGAGGAATTGAATTGATTACCGACTTCCCATGCAATTTGTTCAATACAAAATATTTACTCTGAGGTGTCTTTTTTGGGGCCATCTGGTTAATATATTCAAAACATATCGATAATCAATTCAAAGTATGA
>JAJOOS010005893.1:0-18330 GCA_029582725.1 Solanum chiquidenum
GGGACGTTGCTCATGATCTTTTGCTATGTATAAGACTTTTTCTTTTTAGTTATGTTTTGATTATGAGGGTGAGCCCGGTAGTTTGTCTTGGCCCCCGCTAAGTACTCATGTTTAGAGGTGGTGTTAGACAAGTTGTGTATTATGCTTGAGCTTGACTCATCTATGGTATTTATGTATCATTCCTTTTTTTTGTTTCTCTTGCTCCCTTAGTCCCGATTTCCCCCTTGATTATGCTTATCGCTTATGGTCATTTTATTTGCTTCCGCGACCAAGGATGTGTTATGATACGCTATGAGGCTTGTTTGGGGTTCCTTCGGGTTCCCCATTCGCCGGTCACGTCTAGGCCCTAGGCTTGGGTCGTGACAGATTAACATTCCCGCATGGAAGTGGGAAGTGATAAACATGGATTTCATTATGGGTTTACCTCATACTCACAGACAACATGACTTTATTTGGGTGATAGTGGACAGAGTCACTAAGTCAACTCATTTTTTGGTTGTCAAGACTACAAATTAAGCAGAGGACTACACCAGACTTTATGTCACCGAGATAGTCAGGATGCGTGGGGTTCCCTTGTCTATCATCTCAGATAGGGATCCTTAGTTTACCTCTCATTTCTGGAAATTGTTTCAGAAAGGTCTTGGTACTCAAGTAAATCTCAGTACAATATTTCATCCGCAGACGAATGATCAGACAGAGTGTACCATTCAGACCATAGAGGACATGTTGAGATCTTGTGTGATCAATTTCAAGGGTAGTTGAGATGATCACCTACCTCTCATAGAGTTCGCCTATAATAACAACTTTAATTCCAGTATTAAGATGGCCTTTATGAGGCATTGTATGGGCGTAGATGCAGGTCCCCGATTGGTTGGTTTGAAGTAGGTGAAGCAACCTTGATTGGGCCAGATTAGGCTCATGAGGCTATGGAGAAAGTTCGGCTCATCAGGGATAGACTAAAGATAACTCAGAGTCGTCATAAGTCCTATGCAGATGTAAGTAAAAGGGACTTAGAGTTTGAAATCGATGATTGGGTTTTCCTGAAAGTGTCACCCATGAAGGGGGTGATGAGATTTGGCAAGAAATGAAAGACTAATCCTAGGTATGTAGGTCCTTAAAGAATTCTGAAAAGGGTTGGTAATGTGGCTTATGAGTTAGAGTTGCTAGCGGAACTAGCAGCGGTTCACCCAGTTTTCACATTTCCTTGTTGAAGAAGTGTGTGGATGATCCGGCATCAATAGTACCTTTAGAGAGTGTGGCTGTGAAGGATAGCCTAACCTATGAAGAGGTTCCAGTTAAAATTCTTGACCGTCAAGTTCATAGGTTGAGAAATAAGGAAGTCGCTTCACTAAATGTTTTGTGGAGGAGTTAATTTGTATAGGGAGCTACTTAGGAAGCAGAAGCAGCCATGATGGCCAAGTATTTTCAGCTTGAGGTAATAGTTCCTCTCCAGTCTCTCAGCTTACTCTTGTGTAATTCAGTATTAGTATCATGTTCCCTCAGTTATCATTGTATTCCAGTACATTTTCATGTTCATGGAACTCTGTTCAGTTAGAGATCAGTTTCTAGTATTCAGTTGGTAGGGATTTCAGCTCTTTCCTCCAAACTCAACTTGTTTAGAAATTATTCAAGGATGGATGATCCCAAGGGGGAGGTATTGTAACACCTCAAAAATCATAACTAAGATTGAACAAGAGAGAAGGGAAAACCACGAAGGGGGCCCATGGGCCATAAAGAGGACCACAACCCGTCACCCTGCTCGTGGTTGTGTACCCAGCAAAAGGTGAAAGACCATGGACCACGAAACGGTCTGTGGAGCTCCATACGGGCCGTGTAGTGGCCCGTGAGGGGGACACAGTACCACCACGGCTGTTGTGAATGACCACGTACCACTAGACGGTCTGTGGAGCTTCATACGAGCCGTGAAGTGACTCATGAAAGAGGCTCGACAGACTTTAAGGTTTGTGTCAACTTCAAACAATCATATCTTTCAGCACAAAATGATTTAGGTGGCTTACGACCTATCAAATTAAAGGTCTTTGAGTCCTCTTTCCAACGCCACCAAGTTTTCCTAATTCCAAGCCCCGAGTCAAAAGTTATGCTCATTTTAATGAAGCCCTGTCGGGCAGAGTATCTTCACAACCCACTTGACGGGCCGTGGAGCTCTAGCGGCCCGTGAAGCCTATCTTGAAGTCACTTCGTCGGCTTTTAGGTAAGGTTTCACCCTCCTTAAGTTACTGGTTAAGCACCACAAACGTATAAATGGTTCATGAAGCTCCACACGGACCGTAAAGTCATCCATGAAGGGGACTTGTCAGACTTAGAGTTTAGGGTCAACTTTAAACGACCATATCTTTCAGTATAAAATTAATTAGGTGGCCTATGACATATCAAATTAAATACCTATGAGTCCTCTTTCCAACGCCACCAAATTTTCTTAATTCCAAGCTCGGAGAAAAAGTTATGCCTATTTTAGTGAAGCCTTATCGGGTAGGGTATCTTCACGAGCTGCTAGACGGGCCTTGGTCATCATGACGGCCCGTGAAGCCTGTCTTGAAGCCACTTCGGCAGTATTTAAGTCAGGGTCGCATTGGTCTTTTTTCCTATGTGTTTGATACTTAAACTACATCGTTTTATGCTTAATCTACGTCATTTTACTTAGTCTAAGCTTAGTAAACTAGTCAAACCCTCATTCTCCAAAAAATCACCCAACTTAGAGCGAAAAGAAGAGGAAAAAGTTGATCGCTTCTCCCAAGAACAAGCATGAGTGTTCTTTGAAGTTCAGCCCCAAAATCCAAAGGATTTCTCCGTAGATTTTTTCACCAGGTATATGTGGGATTTCACTAGTGGGTTCCTTTCACCCATTAGGTCCCTAGAATTCAGTCAGTTCTTTGATTCCTCATAAACTATTCATACCTAGGGTTTCTAGATTTTGAAGATTTATTGTGATTTTAGTTGTTAGAGTTACCATGATCTAAATAACATGATTCTTGGTGATTTAGTGTAATTTGCATGTATAGAATTCAGAACCCTAGCTCGTATCAACTATCAACTCATGAATTATACTTGCTAGGAAAATCAGTTAGAAAATCATGCTTTAGAAATTGAATGCCATAACTTTCAGTATATTAATGTGCATTCCCATATGACATGTCAGTATTTTAGCTACTCAGTATTTCAGTGCATTTTAGCATTTCATTCAGTTGGGAGTAGACTTAGCACCGAGTTGGACTAGGGTTCATTGTACCTTCACAATCCCAGAACTATGTGCCGACGTAGGTTTAGAAGTCCCCTCTATTGGGCATCCATTTTTAGTGATCACGCCATAGTGATGCCTTTATACCCCTGGCAAGGTATATTGGGTCCTCTCGATGGGGCGTATACATCGGATTCCATGTTTAGCTCACGTGGTTTATGTCGGTTAATAGTAGCTCCCACAGTCATACTCTTATTGCATTGACCATGTTATCAGCATTCACTTCAGTATTCAATTCAACATATTAGTTACATGATTAGTACTTGGTCAATGCATTTAGCTCAGATTTCAGTTGCACTTCTGTACCGTCTATTTCCATATTCATTATTATATTGCTCAATTATATCATTTTTCAGCTTAGTATCTTTATCCTACATGCTCAGTACATTCTAAGTACTGGTGCATACTTTGCGCTACATCATTTTATGATGAAGGTTCATGCACTCAACATCCTGATCAAGCTTAGTTCAACTCCCAGCTTATATTCAACAGCTTCAGTGGTGAGTCCTCATAGTTCGAGGACATTTCATTATGCTTAGTTTATTTAGTTACTTCCATTTTTTTCAAGTATCCTAAGAGTTAGCTGATGACTTGTCCCAACAGCTCATCAGTAGTAGAGGCTTTCAGACATAGATTCAGTATTCAGTTGTTTGGGGTTGTTTCCCCTTGACATGTTCAAATTTATTCGCATTTGAAGTCCTTAGTTTAAACTCAGTTATTAGTTATGCTTCTGCTTATCTACGTTATCTATTCAGTATGCTTATGATATGCTAGACTCAGGGTTAGCTTGGGGTCACTCGTGATCCTAGGTCCCATACTCGGGGCGTGACAGAAACATATGAATATTTATAGCTGAACTGATAGAAGGGACAACATACTCACCTCACCTCAACTCAACTCAACATGAAAACAATGATGATACGATGCAATATATGTAAAACTTTTAAAACAATAGATAATAACTCAAAATGCATAAAAATACATTAATAAACTCTTTTACTCTTATTTGGGAGATTCTCTAACCGACAACCATCACTATGAGATACGTGATGATACATCGTCTCTCTCACGCAGCCAGAACTTTCCTATACCTTGTCGGGGTATAGAACATACTCAATTAAGTGGATCCACTAAGCTATGCTTAAAAGCAATAAGAAATCATCTAAAAAGTATGCCCCTTTACCCATGTTGGCATATGATTTATGAGGCTTTTGAGTTGTCTGAACTCATCCCCATATCGGTGCTCAATACTACTCCCAATAATATATATAATTCATGCTCATATGTTTCAAATATAACTCTTCCTTAATTCGAGATAATTACTCAAAAGAGGTGATGCTCAAGGCTACTTATAAACTCATTTAGAAATCAGTGTTTCTCTCGTTTTAAATGTAAAAGTATTACACTTGGGAATACTTAGCTCCCTTTATACTCATTTGAAACATATATGTTAACTCTCCTCTTTTTCATACTCGTTTACTCAAGTCTTAAATCAAATTATAAATTATTGCAAAAGGCTTCTCAAAATGACTCAAAAGAACTTTCTTGAACTATCCTCTTAATTTTACTTTGATTTGAAATGTGAATTTAAGAGCTTTGATTTGGATATAGCATCTCTCAATGATTAATGAAGGCTTAGATAGTTAGTAATAAGAAGAGAGCGATGACACGAATTGAAAAGCACTGGCGCGACGCGGAGAAGATTATTATTTTTGGTCGCGAAATAAATTTCGAGACAGGGGACGTCGTAGGGGGAACTGAAGACTGAAATTTTAAAATGCCTTCGCGACGCGGATCTGGGTGCATATTATTGTCCGATCTTTTCTTCCTCTTTCAAACTCGATTTAATTCATATTCAATGCAATTCCATGGTCAAATTTCACGAAATTTCATAAACCCATAATATTTTCAATGAAACCCACACAAAAATCTATCAAGTGACTCAACTCATTCGCAAAACCCTCGCCTCAAGAACTCAAAGACCTCCATTGTTAACAAAAATGCAAGAACTTCTCAAGAACTCAATAAATCAACTTCAAGAACGAATTCATGGGTAAAATTTTACATAATTGGCGTGAGGGCGAACAAACCCAACACTATGAAAGCTTACATACCTCGAAAGAACTAAGTTCTTGGCGAAAATCCTCAAACCTTGAATGAACGCTTGAAACCTTCTTCTTTTTTCCTCTTGAAACCCTTCTCTCAACCCTAAGCATTTAAGGAGTAAATAAAACTGATCTCAATCAGTTTAGACCTCTAGTTGGGTGAAACAAACGTTTAGGCCTAGTGGGGGGAAGGAAATGACCAAAATACCCCTCCTTAAAATGGATGACATGCCTTGACTAGAGAGGCTGCACTCAAACGGGCATAACTCCTTCATTTGAATTTAGAATTTAGCAAACTCGGCGGCGTTGGAAAGATGACTCAAAGACTTCGATTTGATACCTCATGAGCCACCTAACTCCTTATGTGCCAAAAGTTATGGTCGTTTGAAGTTGACCCAAAACTAAAAATTGAAGTTTTACTTGTACGAATCTCTAGTGCCTTTTCGAAGTACCAGATGTTACATTTTGCGGTAACAGTGAGTACATATAGATATATGAAATCAAAATAGCTTCATTGAATATTTAGAAAAAAAATTAAAAGGTGAAATATTGTTGTACTGTTGTAGTATACAAATAATGAGTAATTTTAAAAGATACTTGTGTTCCAATTATTTTTTATTTTTAGGAAAAAAATAATAAATAAGCGTAGTACATAACAATTTATGTTTTTCTCGTTCTTTTATGTATGGAAACAAACACTCTTTATTTTATATATATATATATATATATGACCTGGCACCTCTCTTTGGCCATGATTACCATTTATCTTTTTTGTCTTTTTTATTTCTTTTGATTTCTAAAATCTACAAAAAGAAGATTTTTTTTAAGAAAAAACTATTTATCCCTCCTTATTATTACTACAATTTATTACTTTTTTTTTCTCTCTCTTCACCATCACTATAATTAATTAATTTTCCTTAAATTCCTCTTTTTACCTTTTGTTTTTATAATTTTCTAAAAAAAACTAATTTATATCTCTTTTTTATTATAATAATTTAAAATTTAATATTATACTTTTTATTTCTACAATTTACTAAAAATAAAAATATCTTATTTATCTCTCTTTTACTTATTACCATAAAATTTTCTTTTTCCCATTAATTTTTGTCTCAATCAATCTCATTTAATTTATTGCCATAATATTAGCAGAAAACTAAAAATATTCTTTTTATTTCATTACTAATACTAGTAGAAAATATATTTTTTTTTGCTAATAAACTGAAAAATTAACAGAAAATATTATTTTTATTTCATTACTGATTATAAGAGTATTAATTAATTAATTAATGCAGAAATTTTTTTTGCCAAAAAATAAAAAGTTAGCAGAAAATATGTTTTTTTATTTCATTACTAATTAAAAATAGTTTTAATTAATTAATTTACCTAAGACCCTTCTTCTTCCTTCTCTCATATCTCTTCCGTTTATTAAAAAGCAAAATACTTCTTAAATTGGGATAAATTTCAATCACATTTATTTCCTATTAATTGAGTTTTACTAATTAATCATTATAATTTCAAATTGGCTACAAGTCTTTTTACCTTTCCTCTTTTTTATAATTTCATAAAATTCTCATAATTTTGTACTTTTTCATTTCTTCCAGAAACTCATATACAAGATTATTCTTTTTAATTTTACACTTTTTCTTTTGAGTGGTAGAAGCTTGGATTTTTTTGTGACAAAAATGAAGGAAAATGATATCCTAAAAATTTCATAATGTCTAATTAGGATCGACTTTGACTATGAGGTCAATAAAATAGTGACTTGGGGACTCAATTTTTTTTAGGCCCCCACATTATATATTGTAAAATTAACTTATCTTATGTACTATTAAATTTGAAAAGAATTTTTTGAGTAGAAAAATATAGTAATTCGTTACTTTATTTAATATGGAGATTGTTGTAATAATCGAAAAAATGGAATAACTTTTAGCTAATTATTTCTTGTAGTATCCTTCTTACATAGCTGCGTATTTTGTTGCCTTATTTATATTCTGATGACTAACATGAATCCACATTATTATTCCTGTATTTCCGTAGGAGCTCCCACCCTTTTCGCTCCCTTTGTCACTCAAACTCAATTTAAGGTTAGAAGTGAGGGGTGCTTACCATTCGAGTAATTCTTTTATTATTGAATATTTTGAAATCTTTCAAACAGTCAAACCTTCTGCATTATGTAAAATCTATTGTTGTCTGTTTAAAAGAATATCAAATCTGCCTTTTGGTCTTCTTCAAATTTCAACCATTGCAACAAGTAATCATTATATTGAAGCAACACTACACTATTCTGATATCATTATATCAACTTATCAAATTTAGCATAAAACTACAATTTTTTTATCCAAGTTTAATTAATTCTAACTTTGTATTAATTTTTCAATTGAAAATTTGCATTGTTTACGTTCTTACTTCATAAGGTCTATGTTCATTCTACCCTATACATACCTCACTTATAAAATTACACTAGATATGGTATTAATGTTATTGTCATTCAATTTTATATATGTCTACTTAAAAAGGAATCAAGGTCTCTTTATGAAGTTTGACTTTAATTCCCCAATCTAGTTAAGATGGTCATGTGTAATCAAATGCAAGTATGATAACTAAGAATTTTTCATATATAATTTTGTATGTTACCTGTACAACTCTAATATCACATTTTTTTTCTTTGCGGTAACAGTGAGTACATTTTGATATATGAAATCAAGACAACTCCATTGAATATTTAGAATTTTTTTTAAAAAGGTGAAATATTGCAATATACTAAAAATGGGTATTTTTTTTAAACGAAATCTAAAAGATCATTCTACAATTTGTATTCAGTTATGCTCGTTGTTGTGCTTGTAGGGAAGTTACCACACATTTTTCTGTTGTTCTCCTCATGGTCAAAATTATCGCATGAACTTTGACTTCTTTGCGTTTAGTTCCTTCTTTGATTTTTTTTGGGGAGGGGAGGACGTGGGTCTTCCTAGAGCTCTTCGATCTATTGATGGCAACAAAAGTTTTGGGAGAACATTCGATAAAATATTCCATTTGCTTTTATTGAGAAGTGTGGTCAATGGATACTTGATATTTTATCTTTATTTTTGATGTTAGATAAGTCAAAAAATAGTCATCAATTTCAGATATTTGTGCTCCAACACAAACAAAACACATGTGTTGACATTAAAATTTTGTGGGATTCTATAAATAGTGTTCGATTCCTCTTAGGATTCTTGGAGGTTACTCAACCTTAAACCCTAGTTCATGCATTTATAAAAGGTACTATATTCACTTGAAAAGACATCTCAAATATTCCACAAATTCATGAAATATTCATTAAGAGATGGAATTCTAATCATCCTAGTTCGAGAAATACGCCACTAACAACCCTCGAATTATGGAGATCAAGTCCAAATCATCCTAGTTCGAGAAATACGCCATTATCAAGTCCAAATAATCTTAGTTCGAGAAATACATCATTAACAATCCTCGAATCACGAAGAATTCTTAAGCGAGAAACAGATTTGTACCCACAATTTTTATATATAATAATCTTGTTTCTTCATATTTTATTTGTGATTACAATTTATTTTCTATCACCTTTAAAAAAAATTGCAAATAAATTAGCACGCCTGATGGGACCAAATTTTTCCTTTATCTCTTCTCTCACAAATCAAATTTGCATATCTGAAGCCACAAAAGCACATTGGTGGAACAATGAGTACTTCAACCCTCGTTTTTGAGTTTCATCAAGCCTACCCACCGACAAGCCTTGAAGCAGGTGACATTTGTAGACATTACAATTTTGGGAGACTCTACAAAACGTGTCCAATTTCAATTTGGATTCTACAAGATATGTTCAGTTCAATTCCAACTAAGTTTCTTAGAGGCTAATCAACTCTAAGCTCTAGTTCATGTCTATATAAAGGGTTGTAAAGGCATCCCAAATATTCCGCAAATTCATGAAGTATTCTTAAATAGATCAAATCCAAATCATTCGAGTTCGAGAAATATGTTGCTAATCACTCTCGAATTATGGGGATCCATTCCAAATCATCCTAATTTGAGAAATACGTAATAAACGGCCCTTGAATCCCAAAGAATGTTTAAGAGAGAGAAGAATCAAGAGAGGAACAAATTTATACCCACAATGGTTATCAATAATATTTATATTTCTTCATATTTTATTTGTGATTACAATTTACTTTTATCACCTTTAAAATTTGTTGCAAACAAATTGGCACGCCTAGTGGGACCAGATCTACCCTTCATCTCTTCTCTCACAAATCAAATCTACATATCTGAAGCCAAAAATTCATGAAGGTGGAAGAATGAGTACTTCAAGCATCGTCTTTGAGTTTCATCAAGTCTACCCTCCGACAAGCCTTGAAGTAGGGGATATTTGTAGACATTGAGATTTTATGGGACTCTACGAGACATGTCCAATTTCTAGATTCTACAAGATATGCTTAATTCAAACTAAGGTTTTTGGAGGCTAATCAACCCTAAACCCTAGTTCATGCCTATACAAAGGGTACTATATTCCCTTGAAAAGGCATCTCAAAATTCTAAAAATTCATGGGATATTCATCAAGAGATCAAGATGTAGCCACCTATGTTCGATAAATACGCCACTAATAGCCCTCAAATTATGGAGATCAAGTCCAAATCATCCTAGTTCGCAAAATACGTCATTAACAACCCTCGAATCATGAAGAATTCTTAAGAGAGAGAAGAATCAGGAGGAACCAATTTGTACCCAGAATGCTTATCAATAATATTCATATTTCTTCGTATTTTATTTGTGATTGCAATTTATTTTCTATCACCTTTAAAATTGTCATGACCTAAAGTACACCCTGGACGTGACATGGCATATAGGACCCCGAGAGGCCCTACACAAGACACTTAGCAAACATCACACAAGATAATAGAAAATCAAGAGATTTTAAAAGACAGTTCAAATCATAAGAGTTGACAAAATGTAGCGGAAGTCTAGCATAGTCTTAGAGCCATCTAGTACATCAAGAGTGATTGGGATGTAACCCATGCATGCATCACATACAATACAGAAAAATAAAGACGAAAAGCAATAAAGGGTTTGGTCCTTGGAACATGAGGACTTACCAATCTTCAAATCTACTAAAGTGAACACTAGCCACGAAGATGCAGAGTGGGAACATCAGACCCTACACTAGTAAAATAATGTAAGCAAAAGTATGTGTTAGTACATGGAATGTACCAAATATGAGGGGAATAAAATAAAACATGAGACATGATCACAAAGGGACATAATCGAAAACATGAAATGCATGACCAAGTTAAAACATAGTAAAATTATTTAAGAAGATTCATAAATCATGAATATGGTCAATGCATCTTTGAATCATAAAAGGAAGCTTCACAAAACATTAAAAATAAACTTAGTTCTTTTTGTGGGAAGCTTACCGTTAACCCACATATAGACTATGCGAGCTATAACATGAAATTCAGTGTCTACCCCACAACAAAAAAGGGTGTCCTATTTGCAAAGGTATGGACCATGAACTTCTAGCTTACGTGGATTCACTAACTAATGTTTATCTAAGATAATTATGGGGGAACATAGGTATGGTATAGGGAGATTGCTACTACAAACCCGACCTCTAGCTACGAGAGAGCTTCCATCTCAATATCCTCTCGGTGCTAAGCATAAATCTCATAGAATAGTCATTAATCTTAGCTCATCTTATCATTATGGGACATGGATATTCGCTCGTCTTATCATTATGGGACATATGTATTCGCCTCTTGTCTTATCATCCATGAAAAAGTACAATTATGATACTAATCTAAACTAGAAACATCATAGAATAGCTCCATGATATTTTCCTAATAGCTTTTAAGGCCTATAGTCAATCACTTCATCCTAGAGATGCCATACTACTAATAAAAATAGTTTTGAAAGTGTGATCTATAATTATTGATGTCATATTTGGATACCATACTAATCAAGATCTAATTTACAAAATAGCCCGAAAAGCATTGAGGGCAAATCTAGATGTCATTCATGTCATGTGGCCAAGCTTCATAGAACCTATAGATACCTTTATTTATAAGCTTACTTGAGTCATAAACATTACTTCCACAGAAACATGCATAATTTCATAAAACATATTCATAGCTCCAAGCTTCTTCATAAATTCATGTAAATTAAGGTTCATAGTCAAAATTCATAGACCAATGCATGGGTTCACATGGAATTAGTTGAAAAGCATGTAATTAAGTCCAAGTCATCAAAATAAGATCATAATAAAGCAACTGAATTCATACAAATAGAATCCATGAGATATTGAGTGAAAATCTAATCAAATCTTGAGAAATTGAATTGGAGAATTGAAGAAACTTTGGGGGCTAAATGGGTGAATTGAACCCATTGATGAACTCCCTAAATACCTTGATTGAAGCCCTAAGCAATGATGAAGAAAGGAGACTTGAACTTGAAGAACCCTAGCTTCTTCTTCTTCTTCTTCTTCCTTGATCTAGAGAGAAGATTTTTGGAGAGGCTGAATTTGGTCAAGTTTAGGGAATTTAGAAGAATGAATTGAATTTGGTAGTTTTTGGGCTTAATTCACTTATATAAACCTTGAAATATGGTTTAAAACGATGCAGTTTGGGTACCAAACACTTTGGGAAAAGATCACAATGACCATAACTTAAAAATTGACGAGGTGACTTAGAAGAGGGGCTTCACGAGCCGTCAAAGATTCATGAGCCGTATAGCCGGTCGTGAAGTTTCTCCTATTAGATAGTGCTTCACTAAAACAATCATAACTTTTTACTCTGAGCTCAGAATTAGGAAAACTTGGTGGCATTGGAAAGAGGACTTATAGACCTTTATTTGATAGGTAGTGGGCCATATAATTTATTTTGTGCTAAAAGATATGATCATTTGAAGTTGACTCAAAACTCCAAAACCTGATCAGCCCCTTTCACGGACGACTTCACGGTCCGTGTGAAGCTCCACGGACCGTTTAGGCGACCGTGTCCCTTCACATTAGCTTGGGGGTTCTGTGCCTCTTTTCACGGACAACCTCACGGTCCGTGTGACACTCCATGGACCGTCTAGGCGTCTGTGGTCATCTACAAAGGCTAGGTGTAACACCACGAATAGGGTGACGGGTCGTGGTCCTCTTCACGACTCATGGATCCCTCCGTGGTTTGCCCTTCTCCCTTGATCAATTCTAGTTCAAATATTTGAGGTATTACAAATTTTTGTTGCAAACAAATTGGTACACCTAGTAGGATGAAATCTTCCATTCATCTCTTATCTGAAAAATCTAAACTGCATATCTGAAGTCACAAAACCGCAAAGGTGAAAGAATGAGTACTTCAAGCCTCATCTTTGTGTTTCATCAAGTCTACCCTCCGACAAGCCTTGAAGTAGTGGACATTTGAAGATATTGAAATTTTAGGACTCTACAAGACGTGATAAATTTCAATATGGATTCTACAAGATATGTTCAATTCTGGTTAAGTTTCTCGTAGGCTAATCAATCCTAAACTGCATATCTGAAGTCGCAAAACCGCAAAGGTGAAAGAATGAGTACTTCAAACCTCATCTTTGTGTTTCATCAAGTCTACCCTCCGACAAGCCTTGAGCAGTGGACATTTGAAGATATTGAAATTTTAGGACTCTACAAGACGTGATAAATTTCAATATGGATTCTACAAGATATGTTCAATTCTGGTTAAGTTTCTCGTAGGCTAATCAATCCTAAACCCTAGTTCATGTCTATATAAAGGGTACTATATTCCCTTGAAAAGACATCTAAAAAATTTCATAAATTTATGGGATATTAATCAAGACATCAAGATGTAGCCTCCTATGTTCGAGAAATACGTCACTAATGGCCTTCAAATTATGAAGATCAAGTCCAAATCATTCTAGTTAGAAAAATACGCCATTGATGACGTTAATAATGAATAATTATGCATTACTCTCTCCGTCCCGTATTAGTTCATCATTTTTATTTTTACATGCATATTAAGAAATCATAAATAAGAAGATAATTTTACTAATTTACCCCTTAAAAACATCTTGGCAATTTTACAAATAAATGTGAACACTTTCATTTTTTTTTAATAATTATACAATAATATAGGAAAAATTTAATTAATGCTTTCTTGATTTAGTAAGGTGGACAACTGAGATGAGATAATTATTTTTAGTAAGATGACCAATTGATATAGGACGGAGGGAGTATTGCAATGGAAAAGGATTTAAAAAAAATTCTTAAAACACACGAAATTGAACAAAAATGCCCCAAATTAAGGATGTGTTTGGTATGAAGGAATTTGTTTTTTGGAAAAATGTTTTCCATTTTTTCCCATGTCTGGTTGGCTTTGAAATCAACTTATTTTTCTCAATTTAAGAAAAATGACTTTCCTTCAAAAATTATGGAAAACATTTTCCAAAACTCTACTTCATCCTTAAATTTTAATATTTTTTTTCTTACCCTACCCTGTACCCAACCCCTCCCCATCCAAAAAATTAAATAAAATAAAAATTAAAAATTTTCTTATTTTTAAAATTTCAAATATTTTTTGCCTCTACTCCCAAACCAGCCTAGCCCCTACCCCCAAACCAGCCCCTTACCCTAACAAAAAAAGTGAAAAAAATATTTCAAATTTTATGATTTTTATACCTTACCCAACCCCTACCCGCCCTACCCCCTCCCCCCCCACACAAAAAAAAATAGTTTTGGATTTTTTTTTTTTTTAAATTTCAGTTTTTTACCCCATCCTATACACTGACCCTACGACCCCCCCCCCCAATCAAATTTATTGTTTTTTAAAATATTTGAAATTTTAAAAATTACATTTTTTACTTCCCCCACCCCCTCCCCCTGACATTTTTTTTAATAGAACAAATTGTTTTTGAAGAATATTTCAAATTTTAAAATTTTAATTTTTTATGCCACCTCCCGCCACCCCGTCAATATTTTTTAAAATTAATTATTTTTGAAAATATTTCAAGTTTTAAAAAATTCTATTTTTACGCCAACCCCTACCCCCTAAAGAGTATTTTTTAGTCTCAAGCCAAAAATAAAAGATACTTTTTGGAGAATATTTTTCATTCACCAACCAAACATTAAAAAATATTTTCTACTAACCAACCAAATATGAGAAAATAAGTTAGAAATCCACTTGTTTTTCAAGAAAACATTTTCCTTCCTACAAAACACACCCTCATAGTATATAGTTTAAAAAATGCACTTGTTATCAATTCTTTGATCTAAAATGACCTTGTCATTAGTTGTTTGGCCCAAAAATATACATATTGTTATTTTTGAGTAATTGTCTCTTTTCTGAATACATATATTGTTTCTTTTTCTTTTTTTAAACACATTATTTTCTTAATGAAATATTTTCTTAATAAAACTGTTTTCTTTCTTTGTAAATTCCTTAAACTAATATAACAGTGAAAATTAATCTTGTTTCTTCTTAATATCCCTTTTATCAATTAAAATTGAAGTACCCCATATACTTTTGATACTAATTAATGTAGGACATATATATAAGATCATAGTAACCTTATCATTAATTTTTGTTTAGATAATAGTTTAAAAAATTCTAATAAAATAGAAAATATTATTATTTTTTAGTCTTTCTCAAATTGAAATAAGATAAATATTTTCTAAGTATTCCTTGGTTTTAAAGTTAATATAAAAAGTGTTCAACAATAACTCCATCGATGATAATTTTGTTATTTGGAGCAATGTAATAATTTTTAGGTAAAAGGGTCTAAAAAATACTTTAATTTTGGCCGAAATTGTTGTTACGATACCAAATTTTATGGAGGACCTTTTACCCTTGCACTATTTAATAGTGTATTTTAAATGTATATATATGTCCACATGGACACATTACTATTTATAATAATACAATATTTATGAAGTCAACGTGGGCACATATATACCTTTAAAATATTCTATTAAATAGTGTAGGGGGTAAAAGGTCATTTCCAAAGTTCGGTATTGTTACAGTAATTTCGATCAAAGTTTGAATATATTTCAGACATTTTCCCCTAATTTTTATGTTATATTACATTATTGTTGAACTTTAAAACCAATGATCATACTAGCAAATGTGTATCCTTCTTCAATTCGAAAATATTTAGAAACAAAAAGTTTCTTATTTTATTAGGAAAATAAATTTATTGTTATTCAAATGAAAAATAATGATAGATTACTATGATATTTTATATGAAAATTAATGATGAGTTACAATATTTTTATCAAATAAAAAATATTTATATAGAAAAATAATATGTTTATTAGGAAAAGAACATTTTAAATCCAAAAATAGCAAAAAACAACATTTTTGAACTAAATTATTAGGGCTGGTTTGAACCAAAATATCGACAAAAAAGATAATTTTGAAGTAAGATGACATTTTAATTGACCGTTTTCTCCGTCCGTCTGCTCCAGCGTATATATAGTACGGATAACTCTTACTTTGTTCAAAAAAGAGTTGAAGCTGCTCTTTACACCGCCATTTGCAAGAAGTACCATATGGAGAAGCGAAAAGACTCCAAACTTTCTGGCGATGATTCTTTTGAAGCTGCTCTTTACACCGCCATCAGTTCCGACATTGAAGCTGCTCTCCAGGTCACTTCAATTCTCAGTGCTCTTCAATTTACTTCTTTTTTGTCACAGAAAGCCTAAAATATCTAGAGATTTATTTCCTACTTCTAAATTTGAACATTTGAAGGCATTTGGGGTAGTAGAAAGCAGATACAGCTTCGAAAGAAAAAAATAGAGCGTCTTCTGTGAGGATCAGTGCCGATATTCGAAGAATAAAGGCTTGATTAATTGAGGATGTTCCCAAATTGCAAAGATTGGTTGTGAAGAAGGTATTTCCATTTTGTTATCCTTCATAATTTGGTCAATTGGGCTTTACTGATATGCGTTCTTGAAGAGGTTAAGTACATTTTTTTGGGCTAATATTTACTTTCTAAATGTTCAGTATGTTGTCATACAATGTAGGTCTAGGATATATAGAAAGAAAACATTATTGAGGTTTGCGCATTACTCTACTGATTTTTCTCTGATGAATTTCTGTTTTGGGTTTATTGAACTCAATTGTGGCTCAAGAGGTGGGGAGATTGATAAGCAAGCAGATATTAGTAGAAAGAGGCATATTTGGGTTTTGAGACTTTAGAAACACAGATCCTCACTGTTCTACTCAAGCAATAAACCAATGTATTGTGGACCACCAGACGAAATTACATGGAAAAGTTCATTTCTTGAAGTAGAACCTAAGAAGAGTTTGTATAATTCAAATTTTAATCAGCTTGAATGACCTTAAACCTTTTGTTTTAGCTATAAAGAGGGGTTTATGAGTTATGAGTATATTTTTCTATCAGAGGAGGGTTATGAATGTTGATCTGAAAAAGATGATGTGGTTAAGTGTGATTAACCTTAAGAACTTCATATGTTAATCAATTAGTTTTGACTTTGCGTTGCGATTTCTTTGTCATTTATCATGCTTGCTTATCTCGAAAGCAGCATTTCTATCTTTGAGGTAGGTGTAAGGTCTTCATACACTCTAGCCACTACAGACCCCACTTTGTTGGACTATACTTGATATGTTAATGTTGTTGTTATCATGCTTGCTTACTTTACCTTTTGCTCCGTGAAGGGTAACTTTCTGTTCTATTATCAGTATTGAAGGGTTGTTACTTGTTAGCTCGACAAAAATAGTACGATAACCTTAGAGTATGTGTAACAAACTAATTGACAGAAACAAAAATTGGGACACAATTTTCTGATTTTCTATTAATTGGAGAAACACCATCTACAATGAAGGAAAAATAACCAATCCAACTAATGAAGTTGTAACGAATAGAAGGTAAGAAAGGGAATTAGAGATTTGAACTATGAAGTTGGGGAAGTAGCTGATAAGTATAGGAAAGTAGCAAGAGAAATATTTAGAAAGAGGTCAGTGGTAGAATACACGCGGAGGAAGCTGAAGTTAGTAGAGGCACGTGTGAGTCACATGGAGGCATGCATCAAACGGTTCATGATCTAGCACAACTGGCGTGATCAACTGTCCTAGTTAACCTAGCGGTTAATGGAATCTGTTATGACAGATATCAGCTGGAGCGAGGGAACCTAACCAATTATTACCAAATTATTCTCTCTTCTCTCCTTATTCTCTTCTCTCTTCCCTTCTTCCTCATTTCTTCTTCTCTAAATCTGCAGGTAACTGCCATGGATGAGCTGTTCTAAGCTTCCACCATAACAATCTCAAAAATAACACAAATAAACCAATTCCAATTATAGCAATCCTAACTTAAACAAAATCATCAAAAGAACCCTAGGAGGAGCACCCCCAACTAAGAATGGTACTGTGTCCTCACAGTACAACATGAAAACATAAAGAGAATATGAGGGGCTCCCTGGACTGCATCACTCGCTGTCATCACTCTCGGTCACCTCACTGTCATCAACATCATCATCCTCATACCACTGTGCCGGAACATCATTACTCTCATCCGGTCTCGATGAGGAAAGCGGATCATTAGCTTTAAGGACCTTTCAAAACCCTTTCACCCCCTTCCACACCCGGGTGAAAATTTTATCTCTTTTGTTCTCTCTTCTTCAACTTTTTGTGGGAGCGACTCAACTCACCATGTGATTTAGCAAGATCAGTGTACGCCTTCTCCAACCTCAATAGATGAGCTTTTTGCTTCCTTTGATCCTCCAAGAAAACGTCAAACTCCTATTGTCACACCCCAAAACCAAATGTGATGGCACGTGCCCAAACCCCACCAGGCACGTCAGCCTAACACCCAAAAATCCGATGATACAGAATTTATAAAACAAGAATAAGATAGAAAGATAAGCGAAAGTCTTTAAATAAACTCAACATAACCCCAGAATTGGTTGTCACATGTACAAACCTCTAAATACAGAATTCGAATAAAAGTATACAAGTCTCAGA
>JAJOOS010005895.1:0-21391 GCA_029582725.1 Solanum chiquidenum
AAATCGGGACCCGACTAAGGAAACAGAATCTCACTTTGATATTGATCAGAATCCGACTTTGATATCTTATCTTAACTGATTCGGGACTCGAACCCAACATCTGACATGAGATTCAGTTGACTCTTTTCCCAAATCCCAACTCTAACACTTGACTCGAAAATCGATCCCGACACATGATTTATGACCTGATCCTGAGATTCGACTCTGAATTCAAATCCTAACTTGAGATTCGACCCTGGCTTAATCTGGAACTCGAGAGTTGAGTCTTGATTTGAGGTTAAGAGTCAGGTCTCGAATCGAGGTTGAGAGTCAGGAGCCAGATCCAGGATTAGTATCGGGAATCGATACTCGAGACTTAAGTTAGGATGGAAAGTTGAGGTGTGAGATTCAAAATGATTTTGGAAATTGTTTTTCTTACTTTTTTTTTAAGGGAAGTCATTTTTCTTAAATTTGAGGAAAATAAGTCTATTTAGAAAATATTTTCCAAAAAATTTAAACCACCCAAATATGAGAAGATAATTGAAAGGCGAAATGGTCTGATGGACCCTTATACTTGTATCAGTTTGTATTTTGAACCCTTCAACTTACCCCTTTGTCATCTGGACCCTTATACTTGTATCATTTTGTATTTTGAACCCTTCTACTTACCCCTTTGTCATCTGGACCCTTAAACTCAATAAAACACAATTTAACAAATCCCTCTGACCATTGACCAATCTTATGTGTCTTTAAGATGGCTGAGTTGGCGAAAATGTGTGACTTCACACACCTTAAGCGAGTGAATAACTTTTTCAGGTTAAAAAAATATTAAAATTAAAAATTCAATATTTTTTTAAAAAAAATAATGAATTAAAAAAGTCTTTCTTCTTCCCCACTACCCCTTCCTTTTTGGCCATTTTCACGCCTGACCAAAACCTTTTTTTTTCTTCTCCACAATTTACTAACACCGGAGACCAGCGACTGATTCACCGGAGACCAGCGCTCGCCGGAGACCACTGAATCGTAGTGGTGTGAGAGAGACAAGCGGCGTTGGTGGTGTCATCTATCTAAGTAAGAAGTTAACAAAATGGAGATGAAGCGCCACCACTGTTTCGCAGTAGAGTGTGAGAGAGAGGAGAACGAGGTGGGTGAGGGTGCAGTCATGGCGGTGAAGAGGTTTTTCGGCCAGATCTGGTGGTGCGGTGGCTTAGGTTGTTGTTTTGGTGGAGGTTGGAGGAGGAAAGAAAAATAGTGATGGCGTGCGACGGAGATGAATATGGGCGAGGGAAAAAGTATATGTGATTTTGCCGGCAAAAATGGCGACGGTGACGATGGCTATCTCCGGCGACGACGGCGATGACTTTCTCCGGCGACAACGACGTCCTTTTGTTTTTCTTTTTTCTTCTACGAAGACCCAAAAATGCTCACAATCTATTTTCATAAAGATGTTATATTTCTGTTTAATTTCATTAAATAAAGTTATGCCTCCTTTTTATGTGAGAAAAAATGAAGAAAAAAAACAGGGGATATGGAGATGGTTTTGAGTTTTGATAGTGATTGTGGGTTTAGAGGAGGTGGAGGAAAGGTGAGAGAAACAATAATTTTATTTTATTTGATAAAATAGAAAATTTATTGATTTTGTCTTTTATTTAATATTTTTATTAATAATTAAAAAATAGTTATGAAGAAAATTATGACTTGGCATTAATATATATGACATGGATATGACATGTTATCTATGTAAGGGAGAGTGAGCTACACACATGGTTGGAGTGATTTAAAAGTCTCATTTTATTGAGTTTGAGGGTCCAGATGACAAAGGGGTAAGTAGAAGGATTCAAAATATAAACCGAAACTTCCCATTGATGAGGTACAATAAGTTGTCAATGGTGGAATAGAGTAGGTCAAAAAAATTTAAAAGAGTTGATTAAAAAAACAGTGAATAATAAAAAGACTGACAGTTTAATCAACGGCTAGCCAGCATCGAACGAGTCCTCTTGGATACTTATTTTGGAGTACAAGAAAGAGTCCAAACCACCGTTAAATTTTTTTAAAAGAGTTGATTAAAAAATCATGAATAATAAAAAGACTGACAGTTTAATCAACGGCTAGCCAGCACAACATCGAACGATGAATCCGAGAATGAGCCATCTCAGATACTTGTTTTGGACTACAAGATAGAGTCCAAACCACGGTTGCCAAAGGCTGCACCGTGAAAGGTCCATCAGCTTATTGCCCCCACTTTGGTCACAAACCTCCGTAACAAGGCTCGGCGTATACTATTGAATCTAGTGAACTTTTAAAGGAGAGTTTTGCTTTTTTAGTTGCCGGTGTGGGATAATTTACTTAGTAGTAATAAATACCGTTCCGGTGATTAAGAAAAAACCAACGGTGCATGACAACAAAAACAAACGGCGTTTATGGGGACAAAAAGCAGCTTTTAACATATTTGAGGAGCTGTTTTATAAATCTTATTCTTATCCATTTTTTTAGAAGCAATAAATCAATAACTAAAAGTTTGGAGATTCTGCTAAATCTTTGTATGATTATGATGTTTTTTCACCCACAATTTTGGTTTGTCAAGACTGCTAAAATTGTTTACTTTTTTTAAAAAATATATAAATTAGGATGAATTCTAATACAGTATATTGTGATTTGTGAATGATGAATAACATAATTTTGACTTTGTTTTCATCACAAGAGAATACTCCATCTTAAAGTTCGTGAAAAGACACTTCAAATTACGAGAGGGTATATATTAAAAAAATCTTTAAATAATGTATATACGCATGGAGCTTGCTAAATATAGAAGCCCAATTATGGTTCGGCCGAATTCAATAACTTTGCTCAAATAATATATTTATCTAGAAAATTTCATTGAATATATCCTCACATTAAATTTAGAATCTAATCATTAATGTTTAGATCATCGTTTTAAAAATTTAGTACCATAAAATTAAAATTCTAAAATTCTAACTTTGAAACAAATCCAATAATTAACCAGTTTTTGTGCAATTGAAATTGATAGTACTACTGTGCATGAAATTTGAATGATTTCTTTGCTCAACTTTTTTAACATTAATATACACATGGAGCATGCACTATAATGTTCGTCTTTTAAATAAATCAAATTTGAAACCTTTTGTTTTGTGTGAAATTGAATCATTGACTTTGGTTATTATATTATGTTTCTGTTCTCTATTATTTTTAATATGACTTTTTTATTATTGTTCTGCTTTATATACTTGATTTATGGTATGTGTTATTCGAACTGAGATCTGATTAAAAATAGTCTTTTTTAATTTTTATCTCTCCTCAAAAATAGGAATAAGGTTTGCGTCACTCTATCATTCCGAAACCAAACTTGCTTATTACCTTAAATATATTTATTGTTGGCTTTTTTTTATATGCGAAATGAAGAACTTTATGGCAAAACAAGCCAAATAATTGGGAAAAATACGAACAATTAAAAGGCTTCGAATATATTGGAAATTTCCGTCGTGCCAATCATGTCGTGTTCTAATCGAAACTTTTTGTTGAATTTTTTCCTCTTTTAAGGATGTGTTTGGTACGATCGGGAATATTTTTTATTCAGGTTAGTAAAAAAATACAGAAATAGAAAATAGATGAAATAGACAGAATGGTTTTAATCCGAATCCACAGAAATCACTGTGTTTCCTTAAGAAATTTAATCCCCTTACTGTACCCGAGGTTGCAGATTAATTCCTCCCAAGATAAAACGGATTAACCTGTTAGAGAAGTAGCGGTACCTCAAACTTCAATAACTTCAGCGAACGCAAGAACAGTAACAAGAGCACACACAGACTCAGTCGATCGACAATTTTGTTTATGTAAGAAAATGTATGTAGAGAGGAAGAATTTTTGGTGTTTGAAAAATGAAAAATACCTCTTATTTATAGACATTTGAAGCAAGGAACGCGTCTATTCAGATGAATCTGTTCAGACCCATTTTTTCCAGGACATTGTGTCTTTTGGGAAAGTAACAACTTTTCGGAAGGAACAAATCCTTTCAAACGAATTTATCGTTACACGCTAATTTCAAATAATTCGTTGCAAAATTAATTCTGTTATTTAAGTAACATTCTGAATTAATTTATAAGAGAAAAGAAATGAATTAACAAGATTGATTAAATAAATTTTGTCCAAAAAATATTATCAATTAATCACATAGTTTGCCAAATCCGAGGCCGAGGCCGAGCGAGCGATGACGCCGGCGTGAGGGGGCACCTTCTTCTTAACCTTTTAAGAACTAAATGAAGTGTTTCCTAATATAAGGACAACAATTTCTTTTCTTCTAACAATATGGTAAAAATGACTTTTCATGTTCCCTCTAAAATTGGTTCCCCCACTTTAATTGGTTCTTCCACTTTCCATTTTCTCTTTTTATTTCTCATTCACACCTTGCTAAACCCAACAATCCCCCACATGAATGGGGAATGACTATAGTTAAAACATACGCATGAAAAACTTGTGTGTCTTGGTTAATCGCATCTGGATAAGTAGGTTTCACTTTAAACTTTCCGTAGTGAACATATATCGGATATACTCGATCAATCGGTAGATTTGATATCTTTGAACCGTCGAGTTTTGGTGTATACCTAGACAACAAAGTCACAGAATCAACCCTTCAATGTCTACAAATATCCCCTGCTTCAAGGCTTGTTGGAGTGTAAACTTGATGAAACTCAAAGACGAGTCTTGAAGTACTCATTCTTCCAACTTTGCAGCTTCAGATCTCCAGATTTGACTTATGAGATAAGGGATGAAGGGCAGATTATAAATCAAATTTGAGATTTTAGCACTCTTTATTAATGTGTCTAATTTTTATCGCTAAAAGTTATTTTTGTTATAGTGTATGTGGGCTATATTCACTATACTATTGAGAAGTAATGAACTAAGTAGTAATTGAGTGAATCCTTTCCTGATTAATTGTCACATGTAATTTAAGTTTTGAAAAAAAAAATCTACCTTGATTTTTCCTATGATCCGTTCGAATTTTATTTACACGAGATTAAAGATGAATTTCGACTTAGCACGTATACTTCTTCTCTTTTGTTGTTGTTGCAAAATGTATAATCCTATTTTCTCTACACAAGAGTTTATTCCATAGTTACAAATTACAAATAACTTTAAATGAAAATGAAGGGGAGAAAACTAAACTTTGTGCCTTTTAGCTTCCTACATAATACAATAAAAAGGGTGATGAGAATCAAGTTGTTAAGCCACGTAGTAAAAGTTTGCCAAAGAATGATGGAAATGACAGTGAGGAAGAGAGTGTCTATTTTCCTGAGCTAATTTAGATTCATGTTGGAACGTTTTACTATATGAGTCCATTGGAAAAAGGTGGGGAGCGATATAGATAGGAAGAGAGATTTATATATGGTGTTCGATTTAAACAAAAGTGTTTGCAACAAATTTTAAAGTGACATATAATAATGTACAATTACAAAAAAAATATATGAAGAAACACAATTTTATTCATCAAGATTGCGGGCAATTTTGTTCCTCCTTTGATTCTACTCTCATAAGATTTATCCATGCATGATTCGAGGACCGTTAGTGGCGTATTTCTCGAACTAGGATGATTTAAATTTGACCTCTATATGAATATTCCATGACTTTTGTAGAATATCTGAGATGTCTTTTAAGGAAATTTAGTACCCTTTATATAGGCATGAACTAGGGTCTAGGGTTGAGTAGCCTCCAAGAATTCTAATTAAAACTGAACACACCTTCTAGAGTCTCAATTCGAATTGAACACATTTTGTAAAGTCCCACAAAATTTCAATGTCTACAAATATCCCCTGCTTCAAGGCTTGTCGGAGTGTAAACTTGATGAAACTCAAAGACGAGTCTTGAAGTACTCATTCTTCCACCTTTGCAACTTCAAATCTCCAGATTTAACTTATGAGATAAGAGATGAAGGGCAGATTTGGTCCCACTGGGCGTGCCAGAATTTGTAGACAGTAAAATTCGCGTCGAGAAAATAATAATCAAGAACGCAAAATTATGCAACAATCATTTTATTGATTTAAAGTGTGAGTGTTACAATCTCTATGATTCCTTTGAATTCGCCTTTTCAGATATAATCCAAGGGCTCTTGAGCTTGATCTTGAGTTTTTCTTGAACTTGATCTTAATCTTGAACTTGAACTTTATCTTGATCTTGATCTTGAACTTGAACTTGAACTAGAACTTGACTTCTAGTTGAATTCAAGAGCTTCGAGCTTGATCTTGATCAATTCGGTGGTCTTGATCTTGATCGTTCTTGAAACTTGAACGCTTGAATTCTTGAACTTGTAGCTTGTAGAGAAATCTGTGGCTTTTGATCCACGAGCTCTCTCTAGCTTTTCGTTAGAATTCTTGATTCCTTTTTTTGAATTATGAGGACCCCTATTTATAGTTTTAGAATAGAGGAGTTGTGATAGAAATAGGATTCCCTTCGGCCAATCAGATTTAAGTGATATGGCATATGGGCTCTATGGAGTGGACTTTGATTAAATTCATATTTATTAGTTAAATAATTAACTCAATTATATTAATTCATAATATTTATTTGGACTAATAAATTCATGAATTTATTATATCCGAATCATTTTTATAAATTTATATTTAATAAATTTTAAATGATTACAAATGCCCCCTTCTTCAAGACTCGTCGAGATATTTTATCTTTCAAAGACTAGGCTTGAAGAATTTGAAGACTTCAACTTGCAAACTTGAAGAATTTGAAGACTTCAAGTTGCATACTTGGAGATTTTGAAGACTTCATCTTGAAACAACTTTTATTCATAGGGGTTCCCCCCCATTGAGTCACCACCATTTGGTGTAAGTTTGAAGTTTTATGAAAGATTATTCATTGATTTAACTTTCATGTGATAGATCAAGTGGGAACATTTGGTTTTTTGACACTCATGCAACTAAACTTAGAATATGTTTCTAAGCGCCTGCGTACCTCAATGAAGAGGATCAAGTCACAACGTAGTTCTGGGAGAGTGAATGGTTTTTTTGTTATTGTTGTACCGTACACAATTTATACTCTTGTGGGCCTGGAGTGACATGCAGTTTAGGCTCGTACCTTAATTAGCATTTTAACTTGGAGGTTTAGCTCAAATTTGAAGAGTTTTCTAACTTAGAGACTTAGCTCAAATTTGAAGAGTTTTCAAACTTAGAGACTTAGCTCAAATTTGAAGAGCTTTCTAACTTAGAGACTTAGCTCAAATTTGAAGAGCTTTGTGACATACATTTTAAGCTCGTGTTTCAAGAAGTATTTTGACTTGAAGATTTAACTCAAATTTAAAGAGCTTTCAAAACTTAGAGATTTATCTCAAATTTGAAGAGCTTTAAAAAACATAGGGATTTAGCTCAAATTTGAAGAGCTTTCAAAAACTTAGAGATGTAGCTCAAATTTAAAGAGCTTTGTGATATACAGTTTAGGCTAGTGTGTCTAGGAGCATTTCAATTTGCAGTTTAGGATCATGCAATGAGGAACATTATAACTTACAGTTTAAGCTCATGTGATGAGGAGCATTGTAACTTGCAGTTTAAGCTCATGCGTTAAGGAACGTTGTAATTTGCAGTTTAAGCTCATGCTTTAAGGAGCATTGTAACTTGCAGTTTAAGCTTATGCGTTAAGGATCGTGTAAATTTGTTTGCAACAAATTTTAAAGTGATAAAAAGAAATTGCAACCACAAATAAAATATGAAGAAACACAACTTTATTGATAAATAGTGCGGGTACAATTCTGTTCCTCCCTTGATTCTACTCTTACGATTTATCCATGATTCGAGGGCCGATACTAGAGCATTTCTCGAAGAAGGATGATTTAGTTTTGACCTCTATATGAATAATCCATCAATTTGAGGAATATTCGAGATGCCTTTTAAGGGAATTTAGTACCCTTTATATAGGCATGAACTAGGGTTTAGGGTTGAGTAGCCTCCAAGAATTCTAATTGAAACTGAACACACCTTCTAAAGTCTCAATTTGAATTGAACACGTCCTGTAAAGTCCCACAAAATTTCAATGTCTACAAATGTCCCTGCTTCAAGGCTTGTAGGAGTGTAGACTTGATGAAACTCAAAGACGGGTCTTGAAATACTCATTCTTCCACCTTTGCAGCTGCAGATCTTCAGATTTGATTTATGAGAGGAGATGAAGGGTAGATTTGGTCCCACTGGGCGTGTCAATTTGTTTGCAACAAATTTTAAAGTGATAGAAAATAAATTACAATCACAAAATAAATATGAAGAAACATAATTTTATTCATCAAGACTGCAGGTACAATTTTGTTCCTCCCTTGATTCTATTCTCCTAAAATTTATCCATGATTCGAGGGTCGTTAGTGGAGTATTTTCTGAACTAGCTAGGATGTTTTAGATTTGACCTCTATATGAATATTCCATGACTTTGTGGAATATTCGAGATGCCTTTTAAGGGAATTTAGTACCCTTTATATAGGCATAACCTAGGGTCTAGGGTTGTGTAACCTCCAAGAATTCTAATTGAAACTGAACACACCTTCTAAAAACCCAATCAAATTGAACACGTCTTGTAGAGTCCCACAAAATTGCAATGTCTACAAAAATATTATGATAACGTTTCAAGGAAGGTTCTATAAAGATGCTCGGAAACTAGCTAGAGGCATTCTCATGGCATAAACCAAGGCAATTAGGGGCGGACCTAGAGGTAGTCAAGGGGGTTCACGAACACCATCGGAAAAATATCACATTATATATAAGGTATTTTTTTTAAGAACTGTTATGTCTATATATTGATTTTGAACCTCTTGAATGTAAAATTAGAGGATGGGCTTAGTGGTTAAAGGATTCAAAACTCAGGTTCCAATTTCAAATTTTAGGCTCTACTCTTTTTTTTCCGAACCCTTTTAATGAAAATCTTGGATCCGCCACTAAAGAAAATTAATTAAGGACTTCTACGACTAGTTCAAGACATAAGATAAGACCAACATGGGTTGTGGTGCACTGGTGAAAGTGTTTCACCCTTAACTAGAGGTCTCAGGTTCGAGCTCTGGATATGGAGAAAATCATGTCGGGAGCGCCACCCCTGAATGGGCCCTGCAATGCGCAATCCAAATTTAGTCAGGGCTCCAATGTGGACTCTGAACACCGGATAGAAAATCAAATAAAAAGATAAGATTTTGCAGTGGTTACATTAGGATGAGGGTTCATGGTCTATGCTATTTATAGATAATATAGTACTGATTGGCAATACTTGCGCTAGAATTAACACGTTTTTTGAAATTTTCTAAGAAAATATTTTTTTGAAAAATAAGTAAGTTTCTAACTTATTTTCTTGTTTGGTTGTGAGTGGAAAATATTTTCTAATGTATGGTTGGTGAGATTCAAAATAATTTTGAAATTGCTTTTCTTACTTTTTTTTGTTTTTAAAGGAAGTTATTTTCCTTAAATTTGAGGAAAATAAGTCGATTTCGAAAATATTTTCTAAAATATTTAAGTCAATCAAATATGAGAAGATATTAGAAAACAAATTAGAGAAAAGCAAAATTGAGATAATTCAAAAATGTGATAAAGAAGAAGTGCAAATGTCCCACTGAAGAGGTACGATAAGTTGTCAATGGTGGAGTAGAGTGGGTCAAAAAAAAATTAAAAGAGATGATTAAAAAAGTCACGAATAATAAAAGTAGAGTAGGTCCAAAAAAAAAATTAAAAATGATTAAAAAAATTGCGAATAATTAAAAGATTGATAGTTAAATCAATGACTAGCCGACATTGATCGAACCTGACTTGGACCACGAGAAGTAGTCCAAACCCCATCAACAGTCGAAGCTGCGCCATGAAAGGTCCACCAACTTAATGCCCCCACTTGGGTCACAAACCTCCGTTACAAGGCTCGGCATATATAATTAAATCTAGTGAAGTTATAAAGGAAAGTTTTTCTCTTTTAATTGCCGGTGTGGGATAATTTATTTAGTAGTAAGTAGTACTTAACAATTACCGTTCCGTAAGGTGATTAAGAAAATTCCGACGGTGCATGACAATAAAAACAAACGGCATTTATGGGACAAAAACAGCTTTTAAAATATTTGAGAGGCTGTTTTATAAATCTTATTCTTATCAAATTTTTTAGGAGCAATCAATCAATAACTAAATATTTGGAGATTCTGCTAAATCTTTATATAATTATGATGTTTTTTCACCTACAATTTTGGCTGTTCAAGACTGCTAAAAAAATTTGTTTTTTTTTTATATAAAAAAATAATATAAAGTAGCACTAATACAGTATATTATGATTTGTGAATGATGAATAACATAATTTTGACTTTGTTTTCATCACAAGAGAATAGTCCATCTTAAAGTTCGTTTGGTGGTTTGTCACTTAGCAAATTATTCATGTATTAAAGAGTTGTTAAAAAGGGGAAAAGATACTTTGAATTACGGAGAGAGTATATAATAAAAATAAATAAAAAATAAACAACGTATATACCCACGGAGCATGCTAAATATAATCAGCAAAGGAGGTAGAAGCCCAATTATAAGTCTAGCCGAATTCAACAACTTTTGCTCAAATAATATATTTATCTAGAAAATTTCATCGAATATATCCTCATATTTAATTTATAATCTAATTATATGTTTAAATCAATCATTGTTTCAAAAAATTAGTACCATAAAATTAAAATTCTAACTTCACCTCCCGTATAATATTCAACTTTGAAATAATCCAATAATTAACCAGTTTTTGTGTAATTGAAACTGGGCATGAAATTTGAATGATTTCTTTGCTCAACTTTTTTAACATTAATATACGCATGGAACATGCACTATAATGTTCGCCTTTTAAATAAATCAAATTTGAAACTTATCGTTTTGTGAGAAATTGAATATCATTGACTTTGGTTATTATATTTTGTTTCACTTCTCCATTGTTTTCAATATGACTTTTTATTACTGTTTTGCTTTACATACCTATTTGTGGTATGTGTTACTCGAACAAAGATTTTATCAAAAATAGTCCTTTTAATTTCTACCTCTCCTCAAAAATAAGAATAAGATTTGCGTCACTATATCATTTCTAGACAAACTTGCAGAATTTCATTAAATATATTTCTTGTTGTTTTTTTTTATACGCGAAATGAAGAACTTAATGACATAACGAGCCAAATAATTAGAAAAAATACAACAAATAGAAGGCTTCAAATATATACCTTTAATCTCTTTTTTTTGGCTGAATTTTTTCCTCTTTAAAGGGTGTGTTTGGTAATATTTTTCATAAAACATATTTTCTTGATAAACAAGTTAATTTCTTATTTATTTTTTTAATAGTTGATAAGTAAATAAAAAATTATTATCTCAAGAACAATCTAGCAAAAACTATAAGGACAGAAGGCAGCTGGTGGGGAGTGTGTGTATCTGTGTATGAAATTCTAACCGTAAGATAATAGAAATGACAGACAACTTAAAATTTAATAAATGAAATAGGGTATCCTTTACAATTTCCAAGTGCTTGTTTTGAAGAAGTGCAATTTGGTTTAGTCAAAAGATTTCACTTTTTAAAATATAATAAAGGAAAAGTCAGAAGTAAACAATCAAGTTGTATGAAAATTTTCCACAAGATGTTTTTTTGTTTTAATAAAGAAAAATCATTAAGGTCTTATTATAGGGTCTTTGTCTGTCGTTGGTAAGGAATAGGTCCACATGCATTTTGCTTTTTATTTTTTTAATCCGTTCCAAAAAAAAAGTCACATTATTATAATTAAAAATAATTTAACTTTTTTTAAAAAGATTGTCCTTATTAAATGATTAATAACCGCACAAATACCTAATGATTATTTTGGATTACAAATTTCAAAGTTTTTTTTTTCAACATCATACCAAGTCAAATGACATCTCACGAAATAGGGCGGAGGGAATAATTTTTTCGTTGATATAAACAATCTGTTTTTTTTTCATGTTTCACAAAGTTGCTACTATTGTTTGACCTGGTATGAAAAGAACGAAAATTTTGAAAATGCATGCTACAATACAATAACGGGGGACAGGAATTTGATCTAGACTGGTCCGATTGAAAATAAATATTTTTCAACTCAATATTAAAGTATGTTTTAATACAAAAAGTATGGTAGTAAAGATAAGTATGATGTAACTTGATATAATGTATTCAACCTTTCTTTTCTAGGTCTCTCTCGTCTCTCTCCTTCTATTCTAATTTCACTCGTCTCTTTCCTCCCTTTCCTAATCTCGCTCGCCTAGTTTTTGATTCAATTGTATTCATTTATATAAATTAATTACATTGATGATACATTGAATACAACATGTATTCAACCTCTCTCTTGTTTGTCTCCCAGATTTCGCTCGCCTCTCTTAATCTCGTTCATCTCTCTCCTCCTTCTAATATATATGTAACTATAAATTATAATTAAGCAAACTATAACTATTAATTTCTAATTAATCTCAATCTATAGTCATTTTTAAAAGATATTTTAGAGATAATTAGTTCGGACATTTGGTGAACTGATTTGATTAGCAACTCTTCAAAGGCAAATATGGCCCGGCCCAACTTTAGGTACTTTTGAACCTCATTAACCAAAATAATTCATTACATAATTAGCCGCATTGGTTCTAATTCCATAATCCATACCATCCAATTCGGTCGCTAAAAGGAGAAATTAACATCTCCAACCCCACTCTATTTTACTCTACATTTTCTATATTTAGAAAGTAAAATAAAGAATGGAAAAATTACAAGGATAAACAAACATATACAAGTTGATTAGCTAACATAGCTATAGTTTAAATTAATTACGGCCCATAATTTAATTTTAGCTATATTTTTGTCTCCTCTCTTCCTCTCTCTAGTTTTTCTCCTCTTTTATACATATATAAGTTATCAAATACAGATTATACATATAAATATACAATTATATGACAGATATACAAATACAATTAGTCTCTCTCCACTCACTCGCCTCTCTCCTCCCTCTCCCAATCTTCCTCGCCTCTCTCCTCCTTTTCTCAATCTCGCCCGCCAGATATACAAATACATATGTATACCAGTTACATATATACAATTTATCTGACAGATATACATATATAGTTCGCCTCTCTGCCCTCTTTCGCTCGCCTCTCTCCTCCCTCTCCCAATCTCGCTCACCTCTCTCCTTTATTTTCCAATCTCACCCGTCTCTCTCCTCCCTCTAACATGTAACTACGAATCGTAATTAACAAACTATAGCTATGAAGCATAATTAAGCTATTTTTAGTGACTATATGCGGAAATTCCCCTTAAAATTGGGTCTCCAACCACACTCTAAAAAATTATCTATTCTCTATAAGCATGGGCGGATGGCATGTGGCATAAGAGGGGTATTTTTAAATTCACTTAATCAAGTAGAGGCGTGTCTTTAAAGGTGTCAATAGTTGAATGACTAAAGTAATAATTCACTCCAAGTTTATGAGTGTTTTTAATACTTATCTCTATATAAAATAATATTCTAGAAATAAAATCGAGAGTCATAAATTTCAAATTCTTGCTCTGCCTCTGCTATCAGAAATTACAAGTAGAAGCCTCAAATTTAGGAGGAAGAAGTTTGGGCCCTAGTGTTCTTCAAGAAGGCACACTCGGAATTAACAGGCCAATGGGCTTTAGAATTGAGGCTCTGGAAAGAAAAAGTTGGGCCCAATGACATATCCCCTTTAAACTTGATTTACAAGTTTGATCTTAAGAATGAGAGATATTAAATTTTTTAAGATTCATTTTTTTATGGGCAAATTTAAAGTTTAACAAGATAATGAACGTGTCGCATGGACTATAGTTTTGACTTCTGACCTTGAAAAAAATAATCACAATAACTGATGTGGCGAACTTCGAATAAATATTATCTTGTAAAAAATTAAATGTTTCTCTCTCGTTTATGAATAAAATTGACTAACCTTACCAGTGATATGTTAATTGTGTATTAATAAAAGTTATGATTGAGCAGTAAGTATTTCTTTATTTTTTATCAATAATTTCAAATTTGAGTCTTTTGAATATGAAATCATATTTGTTAGTGGGAGTTTTACCGCTGTGAATTTTTTCGAGGTTAATCCACATTTAATTGTATTCAATGAATATAGTAAACACAATGAGAGAAATCAATTAAAAAAACACGCTAATAGTGTAAGAACCCGTTTAGGTTCGCCAATTAAACATAGTTGATATGCATTGAGTGTTGAAAAATGTTTTTCGATACTGAACTGATTTTTTTCTTATAAACAAGTGATTATGAATTTGAATAAAAGTTTTGGAACGTGTAAATACAACAATAACACACCTAATAAAATGTCACAAGTTGATTTTGGGAGTATAGAGTGTACACAGATCTTATCACTAACTTGTGAAAGTAAAGAGATTGTTTTCGAATATTATTTTTTAATAGACGTAAAAAAAGAGAGTAAAATGACAATTACAATGAGTTTGAATTATTCCAGGGTGTTGCCTAGTAGTTCTTGGTGCTTATTGGTTGGTTAAGTCCGAATTTATGTATTGTTGATGTTATAAATATGCTAAATCGATAACTAAAAAAATAAGATACCCGTTATCAATTTTTGGTCCTTAACAATTTAATTTTTTATTTAACCGATAAAAAAATGTTCCTCTAATTTATTTATTTTTGCTTTATCCCATACTCATTTGTTCATATATAAAGTAAACCTCACTAAATTAATACTCGGTACATTAATAATCTCTCTAAGATACCGGTCCTGACTTAGGTCAATCGAAAAAATTACTCATTTCGATAAGATAACATATTTTCACAAGACCCCTATATAAATGTATGGTTCCATTAATATTATAAATTAATAATTATTTAAAGTACAAATATATCTAAAACTATCTAGTGAAATATGATTCAATTGTGTTTTTTTTTGTTAAAATTTAAATCTAGTTAAAGCTCGTCTCTAATTTTTCCCATGGCATTCAAAAGTTTTAATGTTGCCATGACTACAAATCTTCTTTTATTGCATGTGGAATGATCTCTTTTGTACACACATAATATTTTACATATTTGACTGTCATTATTGATTTTATGACACCTTTTAAATGAGAAATCATTTTTGGATATAGCTTCAAGAAATTTCTTATGTTGCTTATATAGTTTATTCTCTCACCATTACACATCGAATATTTTTAGTAAATATACAATGAATAATATTTGATTACTAAGAAAAAAGAATATTATGTATAATGAATTTATGTTTACAAAGAATTATTTGTTTTTACAATTTAGAACCCGTTTAGATTGACTTAAAAAAAAGTAGCTTTTAAATCAAACTAAAATGACTTTTAATTCAAAAAAATAAAAAGTTGGAGAAGACCTACTTTTGAATTTTGACTTATTTTAAGTCATTTTTAACTTTGTCAAACACTTTCTAACTTATTTTAAGTTATTTTTATATTAGTCAAACAGTTTCACAAGTTAAAAACTAACTTAAAGGTAAGTTTGACCAACTTTTAAACCCATCTAAACACATTCTTAGTCATACACATACATTGTACTTTATGTATAATAAATTCAATAAATATGATATATAATTTAGTAAGGTACAATGATTTTGATATATTCATGATGTCACATTTATTAATTTAGTAAGATTTTTATTGTATCAATTTAATTTTTGCATATCTACATTATGTTCAATAAAATAAATTGACAATCTTGAGTTTTTAGATTCAAATCTTAATAAAAAATATTTCAAAAGAGAAATATGAATATTAATAAAAGATATTCCAAAAGAGAAATGTGAATATAAACTTTTTAGTAGACAGAGTTATCTGATATTATAGTAATCTAATAACTAATCAAAACTTATGACCTATATATAAACAAGTTCACAAAACCAAACAACAGTAAGTAGTAAAAACAAATCCTCCTTCCCTCCCAAAACTTATACAAAATCATTTTCATGGCTTCTTCCGCCACCGTAGCTGACGGAGAAGTTCAAGCAAAATCAATCCCAACCGTTGATCTCCGCCTCCTTTCTCAATCTGAACTTTACTCCCTCTCCCTCTGTTCCACCACCGATTACAATCCTTGCCGGGATGACGATTTCATTATCCCTAAAATCGACCGTTCCGTTTTCAATGAATCCGCTGCGTCCCGCAAACAAACTTATTCCCGTATCCCCTATGCTCCCCCCTCTTCCTCCTCCTCCTCCACCCGTACCCGTACACCTCACCCTCCATCTCCTAACAATGGCACAGAAAATTCTCAAGTCGTTAACCTTATTAAACAGCTATTCGGGTACCCTACCGATTCGGTACCTAATCGGGTTGATAATTCCGATTCCTTATCTGCTCCCACGAATGAACTTGAATCGGGCAATGTGGGTTCTATTCGGCAGAAAAAGAATCGAGGTCGACCTGGGAAGAACGAGAATGGCAGGGCGAATAAGGTAGTGAAGCACAATGTAGTTTAAAAATGTACTTCATTTATGGTAGGCAACTGGATTTTGATCATTGATGCATGGTATGATGATGAAATAAATGAAGGGTTGTTTGGTTTGAATACAAATAAGATAAGTTATACCATTATGGATTGTATTCAGAATAATATGCAAGATTTAAAAATAATTTTATTTAGCTTAAATATTTTACTGTGTGCATTTTATGATGGTACTGTATGTATTTAAAAATATTTTTTTCTTTTTATTTACATTAAAAATAGAATTTTTCACCTTAAATTTGTTAAAGTAAATGAGGTTTTATGAGAAATCAAAATATTAATAAACATAAGAATTAGTCAATTAAATTGATAAATGAAATTATATTTATATAGTGTAATTTTTTAATAGAAAGATATCAAGAATTATCATAAAAATAATGAGTAGTAAAGATTGTGAATGTTGTTATACATGATATTAAAAATAATGTAAATATACATGAATGCGAAAAGCAACATTTTAGTTTTATCCTAAAACTATTTGATATTATCATTCACACCACACGATCTCGGAGTGATTTGGTAGTGACTTTTTCATTGGGAGTTTGAGTTATACAACTGGCGTTTCGTTTTACCATAAACCAATAATCAAAATAATAAGATATTTTTTTTATCAATTTTTGATTTATCAATTTTGGTTTGATTTTTTATTTAACCACTAAGAAAATGTTTATAGAACAAATATATATTCTTCAACAATTTGACATGAAAAAACAATAATATAACTTTACAAACACTCATAAAATAGAATAGCAATAACTACCATTCAAGGATGACACAAAAGAAATTAAGAGGAATAAAGTTCTTACTTTAGGTTTTGACCTTTTGTATAATGCAAAGCTGTGAACTCAAAGTCACTATGAAGTGTGAATTATAGGCTAAAGAACAAAGACAATATCAGTTAAGGTACTGAGATTAATATTTTATATTTATGTAGGAATAAAATAGTAAATTACTATAGTCTTAATGGATTATTGGTTCACCCAATAAACTAATATTAAATATCAAAATTGAACTGATAATTCAATAATTTTTATTATAAAATTATTAAAAAATCATTAACTCGTTAACTCAACAATAATAAACCAATAACACTTTTTCAATTCGATTTATTGGTTCGAGTTTTGCACATTGGAGTCAGAACATGGGAAGAGACATTTGCACACTCCTATTGGAGTCAGAACATGGGAGGAGAAAGATCAGAAGAGACATTGAGCTGATTTGGAGTGAAAATAATAAACTAAGGAGATAATTAAGTGTGTAAGACTCTATTTTAGGAAATAATTAAGTGGTAGAACTCTATTTTAGGAAAATAATAAAGTCGAAGGACTTTATTTTATGGAAATAAGAATAAATTAGGAAGATAATTAAGCGGGTTAGAAAAATAATTAAGTGAGAGGACTTTATTTTAGGGAGATAATTATGTGGAAAAAACTCTACTTTAGGCTATTTTTAAGAAGTGATGTATTTTAATGTATCTGAATCCATATGATATATAATTAATAAATAGGAAAAGGACAAATATACGCTCGAACTATCGTAAATGGTATGCAGATACCTAAGGATGACAATGGGGTGGTGTGGGGCGGAGGCGGTGCGGGTTGAGCTTAACCCGCAAAATTTTAATCCGCCCCACCCCGCCCCGCATAACAACTCTTTTCATTTTCAAACCGCCCTCCTCGCCCCACCCCGCTCTGCATAAACCCGTCCCGCATAATTTTTTTAATATTTTCTTTTTCTAGTTATGTTTGATACTAAAAATAAAATTCATAAAAATAAATTTAGTTTTTCATTAAGTTGTATTAATTTAATAGGATAGTGACTTAAAATTTTATTTTTTAGAGGTCAATTGGAAAACATGTAAGAAATTGTATTATATTTTATTAAACCATTTTCATTTATTATCTTGAATATTTTAGTAGTTTTAATGAAATTATCTTAATAAATAATGCTCTATCACTCTTATAACATGTAAAAAGTTAAAATTAAGTTTGAACCCACATAAAATCACATATACCCGCAACCCACCCCGCCCCACATTAATATTTTAAAAACCCACTTCAACCCGCTCCGCATCCGCCCCGCCCCACACAACCTTAAATTCGCCCCGCCCCACATAGCCTTAAACCCACCCCACCCGCATCCACCCCGCCCCATTGCCATCCCTACAGATACCTTCCTTCATATTTTTGAGACATTGGTGCAGTTGTCGTCCAAAAGCTAGAGCATATATACCCTTTATACTAATGGACATACACGTATCATAATCTTATCCATCGACCCAATATTTGTTAAATATCGAATCTACGAATAAGATTGCACTACGTGTCCATATTTAGTCTTCCATTAGAGTGAATGACATATATGCTCTAGTTTTTGATCGGCAAGGGCACCAATGTCCCAAAAGTATGACGGAGGATATCTGCATACCATTTACGATAGTTCAGAGGTATATTTATCTTTTTTCTCATTAATAAATAATGAAATAATAAATAATTATTTATAAGCTTAAATTGAATTAGTAGATATGATATAACTGTACATCTAATTAGACATTTTTTCCAAAAAAAACTTACAAAGCCATTTAAAATTGTTAGCCTAAATATCGATAAATTAATACTCTAATATTTTTATCAATTCGATTTATCAGTTAATTCAATTTTTACATATCTACTTATAATCAGGGAAGTAAATTAACAATCTTAAGTTCTTAGGTTCAATTCTTAATAAAAAAAATGTGAGTGCTATTTTTTTAATGGTGATTAGGTGTTATCACGGTTTGGATAAAAACCGATTTAAATATAAAAATCGAACCAAATCGATTTTATTTGGGTTAGGTGTGGTTTGGTTTTAGATTTTTAAAAATCAATATTATTTAGGGATATTATGGTTTTGTTCGAAAAAATTCAAAGAAATAACCAAACCGAACCGACAATATTATATACATATATTTTATTATTATATATATACATAATATATTATTTTTCTAAAGAATTTTAAAGATCTTACATGTGTTTTCATCAAAATTTATTTATAATTTACTTATGAAAGCAACAATGCCAAGGTGATAATATTTATCTTATCGGTTTTATGTATATGAGTGTTTATGACAATTTTTTATGAGATTAAAAATGTCACGGTCTCTTTCTTCTAGCCAAAATAATGAATTTTGAAGCTTTATTCATAGTAAATGGTTGAAAGTTATGTAATGTCATTCTAACTATTTTTGTTTTGAATTGATTGTTGTCACTTTTTTCATGTTTTGCCTGAATTATTTCTTTTATTTTTGTCTATAATTAATAACCGAATCAAACTGAACTGAAATCGAAACACCCAAATTGATAAATATATAGTGTTATATTTGATTTGGTTTGGTTTTGATAATTTTAAAACCGATTAAGTTGGTTTAATTTTGATTTTTACTAGTAACTGATCCAAACCAAATAAAACAGGCCTATAAGCTATAAACCTATTGCCTCACTCTGCTGTGCTTCTTCTTTCTTCCAATAAAAAGAAGTTCACAAAACCAAGCAACAGTTAAAAAATCCTTGAAAAGTAAAAACAAATCGATCTTCCCTCCCAAAACTTATACAATTCTTTTTTCATGGCTACCGTTACCGTCGATTCTTCTTCCGCCACCGTCCCTGACGGCGCACTTCAAGCAGAATCAATCCCAACCGTTGATCTCCGACTCCTTTCTCAATCTGAACTTTACTCTCTCTCCCTCTGTTCCACCGCTGCTTTCAACCCTTGCCGAGACGACGATGTCATTATCCCTAAAATCGACCGTTCCGTTTTTAATGAATCCGCTGGGTCCCGCAAACAAACCTATTCCCGTCTCCGTCTTGCCCCCGCTGCCACCGCCTCTGCTTCCTCCTCCGCCATCCGTAGCCGTACACCTCACCTCCGTAATTCTCCTCACCCTCTTCAGAATCCATCTCCAAACAATGGCCCAGCGAATTCGGAGAGTTCCCAAATCGTTACCCTTCTTAAACAACTATTTGGTTCGGGTACTCAAAAGAACCCTACCGATTTGGTACCTATCCGGGTTGATTATTCCGATTCCTTATCTATGCCCTCGCATGTGCCTGTTCCCGGGCTCGAATTGGCTAATGTGGGTTCAGTTGGGCAGAAAAGGAAACGAGGTCGGCCTAGGAAGAATGAGAATGGTGTCCGGGTGGCTGAGGTTAAAGTGGACGATGTAGTGAAGGACATTGTAGTTTATCAAAATGTGGATGATAGCGATAAAGAGATCATGAATAAGGATGGTATACCCGTGGATTTGGCAGTTCTAGGAGCATTGGTGGATCCGTTTGGCCTAGAACTGAGGCGGAGGACAGAGAAGTTGGGGAGTGCAGAGGAATTGTTAGGGTTTCTGGGGAGATTGAATGGGCAATGGGGGAGTACACGAAAGAAGAGGAGGATTGTGGATGCAGATGAGTTTGGGAGTGTGCTGCCAAAAAGTTGGAAGCTTTTGCTTTCTATTAAGAGGAAAGAAGGCCGTTCATGGTTGCATTGTCGACGTTACATAAGGTTTTTAGAAATGCTTTTGTTTCTCTTATTGCCTTTTGTTACCTTTATTGATTTTCTTGTCATGAGTGTTTTATGGTTAGGGTATTAGAGAACTCTAATTTGGCTTTAGAGTTTAACCATAAATATTGAGCAAATGCACTTGCACAGAAAGCAATGAATACAGAGGATTCATAGAACTGAATTTAACTAATTTAGGATTGATGCATAGATGATTTTTTTGATCATTTATGGTAAGCAACTGGATCTTGATGTCTCTAGGGACATGATTCTCATCAAAGCCTAACATAGATGATAATGAAATAAATGAAGTGATTTTGCCGTGACTCTTTCATTGGGGAGTTTGAGTTATACAGCTAGCGTTTTGTTTCCTATCATATTTATTTATTTTGATAA